>JAQQSU010000124.1:0-17101 GCA_028627135.1 Pseudochirops cupreus
AACTAGGCTTCTCTATTAACAACACTTCTGTCTCAGTTAAAGGGATTAGATGCTGTACTTTAACAATCATCAGAAATTACTTTCATAGCACAGAGATACGTTTTTCTTTAGAATGATGATAGAATTGACATACAAATCTGTTTGAATTGGAGTTTTCTTTGCCAAAGCTGTTAATGATCAATAAAAAAAAGATAAGTTTTCTATCTTTACCGACTTACCTACAAATCCTTACATGCTCCATTTCTTTAATTCTCTTACAACATTTTTATATCTCCATCTCCCAATTTTTCATTCCCTATATCTATATACTTTTCCAAACAAACCAATTACAATTTTAGATGGATGGACAGGTTGTAAAGGAGGAATAAATGTCATCTGATTTGTTTAAGTACCTTCCAAGATCAAAAATTCCTCGGGCAATGTAGAACAACAACTCATCTGTAACTTATTGTCTTAGAGAGTTGCCTGGGGTATAAAGAGTTTAAGTGAATTTCCTTAAGTTTTGAAATTAGTGTGTGTCCAAAGCTAGACTTGACCCTCATCCTTTATTCATTATGCCATCCTACTTCTCTATGACAGGGGAAAATAGCTATGTATGCGCCTTGGTAATTCATAACTACTTGACATATTGCAATCCAGCTTTTAGGCTCCCAGAAATGTTTAACAAGACAAGTAAACATGTAGGTATAACAAAAATCTATACTTGGTAAAATCCTGGGGGAGGGATCCTACTAAATCTATACCCCAAAGAGAGGAAAAGGACCAAAATGTACAAAAATATTTGTAGCAGCTTTTTTTTTTAATCCACTTAATAGGATTTTATTTTTTTCCCAATTACTTGTAAAGATAGTTTTCAACATTCACTTTCATAAGATTCTGAGTTCCAATTTTTTTTTCTCCTTTCTTCTCTCCCTTCCACACTCCCCAAGATAGCAAGCAATCTGATACAGCTTATACATGTACAATCATATTAAACATATTTCCATGTTAGTCATGTTGTGAAAGAAGAATCAAAAGAAAAGATAAAAACCAATAGAAAGAAAAAACAACAACAAAAGTGAAAATAGTATGCTTCAATTTGCACTTAGAATCCTTAGTTGTTTCTGAGTATGTGTGTAGCCTTTTCCATCATGAGTCTTTTGGAATCAGCAGCTCTTTTTCTGGTAGCAAAGAATTAGAAATTAAGGAAATTTTCATCAATTGAAGAGTAGCTAAATAGGTTGTGGTATATGGTTGTGATGGACTACTATTATGCTATAAGGAATGATTACCTACATGACATCAGAAAAATGCCTGGGAAGATATATATGAATCCACAAAAAGCAAAGTGAACATAATTAGAACACTGTATACAGTAAGAGTAATATTATAATGATGATCAGCTCTGAAAGATTTAGCTACTCTAATCAATTCAATGGTGTAAACCAGTTCCAAAGGACATAGGATGAAAAACACTGTACATTTCTGGAAAGAGAACTGATAATTTCTGAGTACAGATTGAAGCATGTTATTCTTCACTTTCTTTATTTTTCTTGTATTGTTTTCCACAATATGGCTAATCTGGAAATGTTTGACATGTCTTAAGAGGTATCAATGGGTATCATATTTCTTGCTTTCTCAGTGGGTAGAGGGGGGACTTCAGGGAGGGAGAATATTTGGAACTTTAAATTTTAAAAAATAAATGTTAAAAATAAATATATCAAAAAAAGAAAGTTATATAAGATAAAAGTTATCAATAAAAATTAACAGCAAAAAGGGGACAGCTAGGTGGCATAGTGAATAGAGCACTGACCCTGGAGTCAGGAGGACATGAGTTCAAATCTGGCCTCAAGACATTTGACACACTTACTAGTAGTGTGACCTTGGGCAAGTCACCTAACCCCACTTGCTTTGCGTTCCCCCACCTCACTCCCCCCCCAAATTAATACTGAATAAATATAGGGACAGAAAATAGTTACTGCTATTGCCACTTTATTATGCATTAATCATTTTCCTGACTGCTCTGTTGATAGATGAACATTGTAGGGTATGAGATAAGAAGGAAAACAATCAAACTTAAGGACTAAAATGTATGGTTTCCTTGCAGACACTGCCACAGCATAATTTGAAATTCAAAATTATAGATTTTTAAAAATTAATAACACCCAATCATCAGTTATGATCTGGGGAGACTATAACAACTCTCAAAGGACCTGATAGAAAAGTTGAATTGTGAGAAGGCATATGAAAGATCACTTGTGAGATGGGCATAATAAACAGAGGCAAGAATAAGACAGGGGAACAAAAGAAGTAGATAGAATATGTGCTTGAAATGAATGACAGGAGTGAGAGGGATATAGTAGAGGAAAATTAGAGAAGCAATGTAGTCAGGTGCTGAATAGGGGGGATTTGGAGAGTCAGGAGAAGAATACAAAAAAGTTACTATATTATGGTTCCTAGCTACAACTCCTTTATCTCCTTTTAGTGTTTTGCATATTTCTGAAGCATTGCAAGTCACTCTGAACATCATCAGAAAAGCATGGCTACACAGTATTTATAGGAGATCTAAAAGCTCTAATTTTTTTTAAATAATTCTTTTATAATTCTAGCAAAGGACGTTTTTGTTTAATATTCCCCATTTATGTAGGACATCAGAAAAAAGTTTGAATGGATGAATGGACACATACATATCCCATCATTTCAATTTAAAAATTAGTCTAAATAATTGTTGTTCTATCATGAAAGTGGTGATGATTAACAAGATAGAAAAATAAACTGAACATTGTGGCTAAATGACTAACTACTGTACCTATTTTGCAAAGCTAAGAAAAGTTTATATATTGCAGGAAAAAAAACCATAGCTAAACCTTTCTCAGTCAGTATAAAAATAATGAATCTGTGTCAAATACAGAGTTCTAAGTTTTAACAATGAGTGATATGTTAAGATTTCAACTTATTTTTTAAAAATATTTTTTCAGAATTCAGCTGGAGACACCATGGCTTTAATAGTCAGAGTGCTAAAATTCAAACTAAGATAACAATGATTATAAAACCATTTCAGATAATTACTTGGTGCAGGACATTGGCCAAGTTATTTAGCTTTGCTCATCCTCAGTTTCCTTGGTTATAATTAAGGGATAAAACAGAACCTACCATACAAGGTTGGTAAGAGGATCAAATAATGCAAAATATGCAAAGTTGGAAACAATCCATTAATGTTGTCTACTATTGTGATTAACACAATGTCCAACAAATTGACATTTTGCATCAGAAGGAAAAAAATGCTACTGAAAGAATGTTATATTCTTAGGTTGTTCAAACACTAAACTTCTTAGCTCTATAGTTGTTATTTCCTGATAATCCATTTGCTTCTACTTTTCTAGTTTTAAACTAGGACTAAATAGTTTAGATAATTAATGCTTTATAGTACACTTTTATATCTAATGTAGTTTGCTGTCTATTTTCCCTTTCCTTTCTATTTTTAAAAATTATTAACTAGAAGTTCTAGACATTTTGTTCCTATGATTGATTTATTCCAATTTTGTCTAATGGTACAGAATAATGACGAGGTATTCTTGTAGGTATAGCATTAAATTTGTAAATAAATTTAAATATAAATCCATCAATAAACATGTACTCAGTACCTATATATTTAAGGCACTGTACTTAAGGGCTAGACATACATACACAAAGGATGAATCTCTGCTAACAAATTGCTTACATTATAATGGTGGAAACAAGTGTATGTGGTTATAGCCAAATGAAGTGAAAAACCACAAATACACACACTCATGTATACATACATACATACATACAAAGATTCTGTGTGTGAGTATAAATGTATACATATACATATATATTCACATATATGTATTATATATCTATATCCATATCTCTACACACATACATATGTTAAATCTAAGTATTTTGAGAGGGAAGGCATTAATAATTGGGGGGAGGGAAGGGAAAGGTATCATGTCATAGATAGTGCTCAAACTGTGTCTTAATGGAAGAAAAAGACCCTATAATGTAACAATAGGATAATTCCAGGGAAAGGAAATGACCAGTGTGAAAGAATAGTATCATGAGTAAAGAAGAGAAAGAAGCTGAGTTTGATTACATTACAAAGGCAAGAAATGTCCAATAAAACTGGAAAGATAGGTTGGAAAAAGATAGCGCAGGGCTTCTAAAATGCAACGTCAGAATTTATATTTTAGCCTCAAGATGATAAGAATTCAGGGAAGTTGGTTAAATAGTGTGGGTACAGTCAGATTTTTGCTTCAGGAAAATCACTTTAATGATAGTGTTTAAAATGGATTGTCATATGGCAAAACTTGAGGCAAGAAGACCAGTTAGGGGACTATTGCAATAACTTATGTAAGAAGTGATGAGGAAAGGGACTGAAATGTTAGTAGTGAGTTCAATATTTGCTCAAAGACCATTAATAAGTCCATTGGTATAATCAATAAACAGAGAGTGAGCAATTTGGATTTATTCTTATAGATAAAAGCAACATAAATAAATATATTTCAACAAAATATTGCACTCATTTCTGCTAAAACTCTAAAATGATAGGAATGAGAACACCATTTTAATATGGTAAAAATGTATATCTAAATCAGAAAATTAGTATCATTTATAATGGAGAAATAGTACAAACTTTCCCAACAAAAAATGGTAACAAGGAAATATTCTTCTCTTGCTCCTCCTTGGTTCACCCCTCTCTTTACGTGTCTCTGTCTTTCTCTCTCTTGACCTGTTTCTGTCTGTCTCTCTCCTAGTATGTATTTTCAGAATTCTTACCTCAGTGTTCAATGGCATTGGCCTGTGGTTCTATTTTACTGATTCGTCCCTCTTTGTTTTAATTATTACATATATATTTGTCTCATAAAAAGAATTTGACAGGATAGTCTCATTGCTATTTATTGAATTTATTTTTGGTAATGAAGATATTAACTGAGAATAATTCCCTAATACATGAATAATCAAAAGATGTAAATAGTTTTCAAAAGAAGAATTTACTATCATAGATAAACATTGAATAATTATTTAAAATCACTAAGGAAAAATGAAATTAAAACTACTTTGAGACAAAGGACAGTCAGTGATGGAGAGGCTGTAAAAATACAAGCATACTAATGAATTGGTATAACTGTGAATTAGTTTAATCACTCTAGAAAAGAATTTGGAATTATGACTATACTAGTCATACATTTTGACACAGATATGCTACTATTTGGGCATATGCTACAAGGAGGTAAAAAATACAAGGTTTTCCTATATGCTAGTGTAGCAGCCCTTCTGGGGCTGCTTCCCCAACGCTCATTCACTCTGGCAGCCTGGGTCTCCTAAGGGGGCACTTCACTACTTCTTCCCTCAGTATTCTAGGGAATATTCTTGAGGTATAGAGTTTCTAATATCATCACTAATAACCTCTATGACTGATGTGATTTCCTATGAAATCTGTAGCTTCAATTAGATTTTACCAAGAGTTATTTACTAAGGTGATAGAATAAGGAGAATCGGTATAGAATATTCTCCGTAAATCAGGAACATACTCTTCCCTTTTTGCACATACTAAGTCACTAGGGATAGTAGTGTTAGTAATGATGTTACTACAGTTAGGAAGATGTATATAGAAACTCACATATTCCTCTATATGTTCTTCTTCCTCTCTCCTTTTTTATGCTTGCATTATATGACTTAATCCATTATTTTTCAGGTCTGTTTCCCCATCATTATCTGTATCTGACTTTTGTTTACCTTTGTGTCCTCTTGTACATTTTGAAAGTAATTTCTTTTTTTAATAATTAACTTTTGTTTATTTTTAATTTACATCATTGATTTCCACTAGATTTTGAGTTGCAAATTTTCTCCCCATCTTTCCCCTACCCATCCCCCCAAAACAGTGATCCCACTGTATACCCCTTCCCCCAATCTGCTCTCACCTATGTTCTCCCCCATCACTCCTCCGATTTTCTGGTAGGGCAAGATGGATCTCCCTGTTCCAATGTCTGTATATCTTATTTCCCAGTTGCATGTAAATAATAATTATTATGTATGTGTGTGTGTGTGTGTGTATATATATATATATTTAACATATGGTTTTAGAACCTTAAATTCTAGATTCTTTCCCTTCCTTCCTTGTCACCCATCCCCACTGGAAAGAGAAACAATTCAATGGAGGCCGTACATGTGTAGTTATGCAGAACATCTCCACAATGGACATATTGTATAACACTGATGATATTTCCCTCCTTTCTATCCCCCCCCACCTTGTTCTATTCTCTACTTTGTCCATGTCCCTTTACAGAAGTGTGTTCTTCTAACAACCCTCCCGCCCAACCTGCCCTCCCCTCGATCATCCCCCCTCTCATCCCATTCTCCCCACTCTCCTACAGGACAAGATACCCATTTTAGAATGTATCTCATTCCCTCCCTAAGCCAAATTCAATGAGAGTAAGGTTGACCCATTCCCTTTTTGCCATCCTGTTCTTCCCCTCCATTGTAACAGTTATCCCTTGCCTCTTCTATATGAAATGACTGACCCTATTCCGTCTCTCCCTGTCTCCTCTCATTCTATTCCTCTCCCACCTCTTAATTTCACCTTTTAACGTATCATCCCTTCTTGCAATTGATCCTGTGCCCTCTGTCCATGTACACATATACACACACACCCCTATATGTATTCATATGCATGTATACCCTTCTATATATACATATGTATATGTATACATATACATATGTGTGTGTTTGTGTGTATATATATATATATATATATATATGTATATACATACATTTATATTCTCTTCACCTATCCTCATACTGAGAAAAGTTTCATAAGTTACAATTCTCATTCTTCCGTGTTGGCATGTAAATAGTTCAGGTTTGATAAGTTCCTTATGATTTCTTTTCCATTTTTATGTTCTCATGTTTCTTGTGTTTGAATGTCAACTTTTCTATTCAGTTCTGGTTTTTTCCTTAAGAATGCTTGAAAGTCCACCACATCATTGAATGACCGTATTTTCCCCTGAAATACCATACTCAGTTTTGCTGGGTAGGTGATTGTTGGTTTTAATCCCAGCTCCCTTGATCTCCAGAATATCATATTCCAGGCCCTTCGACCTCTTAATGTAGAAGCTGCTAGATCCTGTGTTATCCTGATTGTGTTTCCACAGTATTCAAATTGTTTCTTCTGGGCAGGTTGTAATTTTTGCTCTTTGATCTGGGAACTCCAGAACCTGGCCAACTTCCTAAGAGTTTTCTTTTTGGGATCTTTTTCTAGAGGTAATCAGTGAATTCTTTCAAGTTCTATTTTGCCCTCTGGTTCTAAAATATCTGGGCAATTTTCCTTGAGAATTTCTTGAAGGATGCTTTGTAGGTTCTTATTTTGATCATGGCTTTCAGGTAGTCCAATAATTTTAAAATTGTCTCTCCTGCATCTATTTTCCAGGTCAGTGGTTTTTTCAAGGAGATATTTCACATTGCCTTCTATTTTTTCATTTGTTTGGATCTGTTTAATAGTATCCTGATTTCTCATAAAGTCATTTGCTTCCATTTGCTCCACTCTTATTCTGAAGGAATTATTCTCTTCACTTAGCTTTTGAGATTCTTTTTCTATCTGGCAAATTCGACTTTTTAAGGCAGCACTTCTCAACCTGTGGGTCGCGACTCATTTGGGCTTCACCCAAGACCATCAGAAAAAACATATTTCTGATGGTCTTAGGAACCAAGACATACTGTGGAGAGGTTAAAATTCCCTGTACACTCTGTGCTTGCTGATTTTCTGTTAGTATGAGTCAACCTCACTCCATGCTATAAAGTTCCAAGGCTATGAAGCAGCAGTTCTCAATCTGTGCTTCACGACCCTTCTAGGGCTTGAATGACTCTTTCACAGGGGTCAAAGTGGTCACCTAAGACCATTGGAAAACACATATTTCCAATGGTCTGAGGAACCAAGACACCACTCCTCTATCTGTCTCCAGGCAGATCTGCCCACATTCAGTTATGCCCACATACAAGTATTAAAGGACCATGACATTAGGGAGGTTGAGAAGCACTGCCATAAATTCTTATCCCAAAGTCTTGTACCAAAGCACACCCTTCCTACTCATTGTTCACATTGCTGCTAAAATATTTGCCTAGTGGGACTGTGCTAAGCATAGGGGCTACATGTATTCTACACTCCTGATTTGTGACAAATAAACCTTTGCTTCTAAGTCTCCAGTGTACAGCATATTCTTCTATTTTGAACTCCAACTGAGCATCTTTGCTAGCATTTCATGACTTAACACAAAGTCATGGAGTAGAACAGTTATGAAAAGAGATAGATGACAGATTTCGGTTCATATCTGCTATTGTTTCCATGCCAGTCATTCTGAGCAAAGTGTTGATGCAAAGATTCACAGGCATTAACCTTTCTACTATGCTAGTATTAAAGTAAGGATAAAACCAAGGAAAATTCCATCATTAGTCTCATATTATAAATAATTTCACAGTTTCAGATTTTCAAAAGACTTGAGGAGCCATTGAACTCAGCCCAAACCAGAAGAACAATATGACCTACGATAGACCCCCAAAGCTTTTCAACATGTTTTTGATGGGGGGAAAAACTTCAGTGAGGAGGAACTCACTGCCTTTTTAAGTAGCCCTTTACACTTTTTGATAGCTTTGTTGGGAGGTTTTGTTTTGTTTTCCTCATAGCAAATCTTAATTGGGTTCTTCTACCCATTGCTTTTAGTTCTAATCTCTAAGGTCAGAGAGAACAAGTCTAATCCTTCTTCTACAAAACAACCTTTCAAGTACTTGAAGACAGCTATCAAATCTCCTCAGAGTCTTTCCTTCTTTAGGTTACAAACTCTCTACCACATTTCTTGTCTCCTTGGGAAGAAAGTAGAAAACCAGAAAAAAATGGTGTAGGAAAAGAAAATAACATAAAACCAAACTCCAGTCAGTACTGCCATGGGCATCCAGCATATATTACATTGAGAGTTTTAGCCAGATGGCCTAGCATTTAAATTAGAAACATGATCAAAGAGACTCCAAAATGTCAACCAGACGTATCACCAGGGCAAGTCAGAGAGCAAATTCCTTTAAGCAAGTCCAACTTTGTGACTACAACTGTGATCCAAAGATACTAACAAAGCTGTGACATGATGATATCAATTCAGGCCAATAAGATAGAACGGTGGTCAGTGTGGATTAGTGGCAGAGAGATTTTAATTATAAGGTTGAGTCTAGGAACTTAGGGAACTGCAAACACAGAGAACTTTTATCTGGGGTTATTGCTGTACTATATAATTCAAAGAGAATCCTTTTTTTATGAATTCAGGGAACTGGAAGAAATCATCATTGGATATAAATAATTAATTCACATAACATTCAAAGAAAGAGGTCACAGAAATATAGGGGAAAGGAGATAAAGCATTTCTTTCCTAAATAATAAGACTAATAATGACATTTGATTAAGGACAGAGAGCCAGGAGTTCAAATAGCAGACATAAAGACTTATTTGATGCTTCAGTCTCTCTCTTACAGCTTTTACCATGAAGAAAAGGAAAGTAAGCTTAGAGTGCCCTCTCACCCTGGCTTATTCAATATATCAAATGAAACAGATGAGAAAAAAAAATTCTGAAGATTTCTCTTTTTGAGCACTTTACAAATATGATCTCATTTGTTCCTCACAACAGCCCTAGGAAGTAGGTGTTATTATTATCCCAATTTTTTTTTATGGTCAAGGAAACCTACTTTGTGACTTGCTCAAGATCACACAGTTAGTGCCTGAGGCCAGATTTGAACTCAGGTCTTCCTGATTTCTGGCCCAGTGTTCAGTCTACTGCACCACTCTGAAAATCATATGTATGTACATATATACACACAAGTGCATATCTCTGTATATTATATGTATGCATATTTATGTTTTTTATGAACTTTTATGCAACACTGAATAATAGGTGGAGAACTGACCTATTAGAGAAGTGTAGAGAAGTGCCAACAAGATCTGGGTTTCAGTCCTCCCTCTTTGATTGGCAAGTGCCTGCAACGCAGTGGATGACCTTGGTGTCTTCAGTGTCTGACCAAGCTCTAAGCGAGCTTCACAGTGCCTGCTTTAGCCATCTTCTTGTCCGTTGGAACAAATTGTTCTCTGCCATTCTACCAGGGTACATCTTCACATTTTTGGAGTAGACATTTCTGTAACACATCAATGGGTTTGAGGCCTGTTGGCTACCCTCAACCTGGTTTAGCCCATCTGCCTTGCAATTTTACTGGATACAGCTTCTTGGAGCCACAGGTGAGGGTTAGGCGACAAGTGGACACCAAAGGTGAATGAACAGCCCTGAAAAGGGCTCAGCAAACCCTCAAATGAAAGGTGCTAGACCTTTCTGAATTCTGCTAGATGGCTTTGGCTCAATGGATAGAGCACTGGGCTTAGAATCAGGTAGACTTGAGTTCAAATCTGACCTTAGATGTTAACTGGCCCTATGATTCTGAGGAAATAATGTAACTTCTGTTTGCCTTAATCCACTGGAGAAGGAAATGGCAAACCATTTCTGTATCTTTGCCAAGAGAAACCCACATGTGGTCACAAAGACTCAGACAACCAAAGCAACTGAACCTGAATCCATACACCTTACACAGAATTGGGAATTTATAGCTCTTGCTATAAAGGAACGAGAAAAAGAGAAGGAGAAATGAGTCATTATCCTCAAATCATTAATAGTTAAAATACATAAACATCAATGTGTTTATTTCTCTGTTGTATTACTGACTTTCCAATTTACTATTATTTACATTTATCTGTTTTATAGCTTTTTTTTAAATTTAAAAATAAACACATATTTGAAAACTCATGGACATTCAATAAAATCAGAAGCATCCTTATTTTAACCATGTCACCATTTCAGTACTGCTCACCTGGTGGCCAAGTATTTTAATCACAAAGTGCTTTCAAAGGAGAAAATAATTAGCCACTTGACTGCTGAGAAATGCCACAACTTGTATCACATTCAAAGAATTGTGATTTTCTCCCAATATTTTCCTCCTTTAGTCCCTTATTAAAGCTTTATTTGTAAAAACACATGTAACTGGACAAAGAGCAAAAGGAATTTGAATATGCTGATCTGTATTTTCTGGTGTCCAACAAGGTCAAATACAGCTCTACTTCCTCAAAGAGATAAATCTTAGTTTTTAATTATTTTTCCTTAACAGGTGCCAAAGAGGTTCCCAGGGGGCAGTAATGGAAGAAAACTCATGAGGCTATTTAAGGAAAGTACATTAGGCCACACATTTATTAAATTATCACTCAGCATAAAGCAATTATTCCCACAAGCTTATTTCCAAGCTACCTAGGCCATATGGTAATACCAGGGCTACAAAAGCTCCTTCCAAGTAACATATGGAGCCTGCCGATCAGAATCACAAACACATTTTACTGAAGAGATAAGTGGACTACTCTTCCCCTAATCTCACATCTAGATTATATCTGGAGTCTTATCAAGCATGCATAAATTTTTTAAAAAATATTTTTCTTCCAATTTCTATATAGAAAGTATTTTTTATAATTCCCTAATTCCAGTGGTCCTGGCTCATTGCTCTGCATCTTTAATGTATAGGTTTCTTGAAGTATAGTGGTAGAATTTTCTTATTTCTTGAATGTAATTGTAGAATCATTGTTCCCCCATTGAATTTAATCATTCTGTACAACCATGTTGACTCTTAATATTAAACCTCGGTGTGGCATTACACTGAGATGACTGGCAAAAAGTTACTAGGGTTCCCTCCCTCAGTGCTTAAAGTCAAAGTAGCTGATTGTTTGGACAACCTGAGAAATCAACAAATAGTGTCATACCTATTTTTTCAATCAGGTCTTGGTCCAGCTCTTGTTTGACCAGTCATACTTATTCCCATCCACTCCTTCCCCAACCCAGCAGCAGTTTATTCATTCCATTCTGGGAACTTTACCAACACAATTTATTTGCTATACCCCAATTTTGAGTTAAGTAAGCAGAACTCTGTTCTACAGGGCATAGAGCACAAAAGATCTTTTCCATCTCATGTAAAATGAAGAGATTCTCAATTGTAGTTTTCAGGTTAGAAACTGAGTTTGAATTATTCTCAGGAAAATAGAGCAGAGAGACTGCTGGAGTTGTATTTCTTTGTATTACCAGTGCTTAACACAGTGTTGAACACATAGTGACTGACTGCTACCAATGAAATCTTTGTCCATAAATTGTCTTCTGAGACCTACAGGGATAATATAGTCTGCTGACAAATTATAATTTCATGAGATTGGGAAAGGGGAGGGGGAGAAGGAAGGTCATAAGCATTTATCATACTTTACTCCTTACTATTTGATATCTATCAAGTGTTGGACACTGTGCTTTTCACAAATACTGTCTTATTTGATCCTTATACAAAGCTACAAGATAGGTGTTATTATTATTACCATTTTACAATTGAGGGAACTGAGGCAAAGAGAAGTTAAATAATTATTTAAGAATCATACAACCAATAAACGACTGAGGCCAAATTTGAATTAAAATCTTCTGACTCTATTCATTGTGCTACCAGCTCATTCTGATGGGTTCTGGTAAGCTGCTAAATACCTTTTCAATGTTTTCTTTAATAGTTCTATTTTCTTTAAAAAAAAATCTCCCTAGCACTACAATTTCATTTATTAAAAAAGAGTTGAAACTCTCTTAAACTCTTCCTTTCTTCCTTTCAGTAAGTCTTTTCTTCTATTTTGCTTTTTTTTTTTTTGGAGGGGGAAAGGCAGGGCAATTGCAGTTAAGTGACTTGCCCAAGGTCACATGGGTAGTAAGTATTAAGTGTCTGAGGCCGGATTTGAACTCAGGTCCTCCTGAAAACAGGGCCATTGCTCTATTCACTGTGCCACCTAGCCATTCCTTCTTTCAGTAATTCTAATTGAATGTGTTTCTGCTTTTCTTTGAGTCTTTATTTATAGATTTTTTGGAGTCATTCTCTTCTGGATTTGTGTGTTGAACATTCCTTTCTCCATAATACTTTAAAATGTTAGGATATTCTCTTTTTTTGTTTGCTCATCTTTCCAGCTTACTTCCTGACATTAGATTTCACATTAGTACTGGTGTCTGTGCTGTTTTGGAATGAAGGTCTGGGTTGGTCCTGTTGCTGTTTTCTTGGGTTATTGAATTTAGCATTATTTCAATGTCTCAGGAATAACTCAATCTAGTGAACTAACTACAAGCTTTCTGTGCTTCCAAAGAAGTTTGATTTGGGGCAAATGCTGATTGCTCCTCTGCTGGCCTGAACTCTACGAGTTCTTGACTTGGGTTTCTATCTGAGCAAGGAGAGACACTTCAGCTGAACTCAAGCCACTTTCAGCCAGCTGAGAAACTGTGTTGTTTCAGTTACAAAACTGCAGGCAAACTTTTGGTCTGAGTTTTTTGCCCTGATGATTCCTCTACAGGCTGTAGTCTGGGCAAAAAGGCAGAATTGAGGCCAGATTTCACTCCTGAGGTCTGACCCACACAAGTGCTGTTTGTATCTGAACTTGTTCCTTTTGACACACTTGCTAGGGCCTACTACTGCTCCTAACCCTGGAATACAACCCTGTAAGCTCTCTTCAATTTGGTTTGAATCTGTGACACAGACAACTAAGTAGTGGTTGACAAAGTTGCCAGTTGATACTCATTACTATTGCAGGGTTCCACAAGGGTTTAACATTTCTTCTTCTGGTGCACAGTCTTTCCATGGATGCTGAACTGCTTTCCAGTGGTGTCATGACCAACCCCTGTCCTCACTGTCCTTAGAGCTTTCTGTCTGCCTCCCTAGGATGACCTATGCTGGAAAGAAAAATGATTCACTGACACTGTGACTTAACTCTCAACCTGAAGACACTTTGTCCTGATTAGTGAGAACCCACAAAATTCAGATTGCCCCATACACATAACTGTACATCACCCAAGTTTTGTTCTTGCAACCCCCCCCAACAACTGTTTCTAACTCCAAGAGTAATAGTCAAAACAATACAACCAATGTTTTTCACTCCTTTATTTTTCTTTCAATTACATTTAAAACAATTTTTACCATTCATTTTTGAGTTCCAAATTTTCTCTTTCCCTATTTGTCATTTGTTATAAATTATATATGTGTAGTCAGGCAAAATGTTGCTACATTAGCCATGTTGCAAAAGAAAACAGGCAAACAAACACAAAAAAATAAAGTATAAAAGAATGTTTCAATCTGCATTCAGACTCCATCAGTTCTTTCTCTGTTGGAAGATAGCATTTTTTCATCCTAAATTCTTCAGAATTATCTTCGATCATTTTATGGCTGAGAATAGCTGTCAATCACAGTTGATCATTATACAATATTGCTATTGCTGTGTTCAATGTTCTCTTTGCACCAGTTCTTATAAGTCTTCACAGGTTTTTCTGAAACCATTCTGTTCATCATTTCTTATAGCACAATAGTATTCCGTCACACTCATATACCACAACTTGTTTAGCCATTCTGCAACTGATGTGTATATTCTCAGTTTTCAATTCCTTGCCACTTCAAAAAGAGCTGTTATAAATATTTTGCACATGTATCATATTTGCCCCTTTTTTAAAAAATTTCTTTGGGATATAGACCTAGTAGTTCTATTGCTAGGACGAAAGATATGCACAATTTTATACTCATTCAGCATAGTTCCAAATTATTCTCTGGAATTGTTGGCTTAGTTTACAATTCTACCAACAATATATTAATATTCTAATTTTCATACCTCCCCTCTATAATTTTCCATTTCTCTCATTTTTTTTTCCAAAAGGAAAACAGATAATTGACTCTTTTGTTTCATGTAGTTTCATTTATGGTGTCTTCAGCTAGAGTTCTAGAAAACCAGGCTTTGATAAAGCCCATTAGGATTCAAGTGGAGCTGCTTAACTATGCCTTAAAGCCAAATCACTCTGGCTTTCAATTTTTGGCCAAAGTCCTAGCCTTATTCCAACATTGTTTTGATTTTGATGTCTCAGAGTGAGCATAAGTATCAATTGTTTCTATTTCAGCCAGAAACCCTGAGGGTCTTCTCCTCCCAGATTGCAATTATTTTTAGTAGGCAAACTAAGACATTCTTGCCTCATGTTTTAGCTAGTCTTAAACCACTGAATCACTCAATGGGTGTTGCCTCAGGCAAACAGATACCTTGGAAAGACCTTAGCTTCAAAAGACCAAGGTCTCCACAATGCATCTGAAGCCATCTCTAGTCATCCTGATCTATTACTTACCACTGACTCAGATGACTCTGGAGGAGAGAATGAGGCCAATGACATTGCATAGCCACATTTCACTTAAGTCCAATTCACTTGCAAGTCAAGACATCATGATCCTGATGTCACTAGTCCTCTTTGAGAATGAAAGACATCAACACTTCTGTAATATTAACCAATATGATCGGTGTAAGGTGGTACCTCAGGGATGCTTTAATTTCAATTTCTCTAATCAACAGTGATTTATAGCATTTTTTCAAATTACTTTAGATAATTGGATTTCTTCTTCTGAAAATTTCCCAGTTCATATCCTTTGACCATTTAGCCATTGGGAATGATTTGTACTCTTATAAAATTGACTCTGATCCCTATGTATTTGAGAAGCAAGAACTTTTTAAGAGAAAAATTCATTAATGTTATCCCCACGTTTCCAGCTTTTTAAGTGTTGACTGCATTGGTTTTATTTGTGCAAACCCTGTTTAATTTAATATAACCAAAAGTATCCGTTTTATTTCCCATAACATTCTCTGTCTCTTGTTTGATTATAAAGTCTTCTCTTATCCATAATTCTGACAGATAAAGTATCCCATGCTCCCACAGTTTATTTATATCACCCTTTATGTTCAAATCATTTATCCCTTTTAGCCTTGTCTTGGTATATAGTATGAGATACTGGTCTCCACCTAGTTTCTGCAAAACTCCTTTCCAGAACCAAAATTCGGAGGGAAGTAGAAAATTGAGAAAGAATTTTTACAACTAGTGTCTCTGATAAAGGTCTCATGTCCAAAATATATAGAGATTTGAGTCAAATTTATAAGAATACACATCATTCCCCAATTGATAAATAGTCAAAGGATATGAACATGGAATTTTCAGAGGAAGAAATTAAAGATATCTATAAGCACATAAAAAATGTTCTAACTCACTATTGATTAGAGAAACACAAATCAAAACAACTTTGAGGTACCACATCTCACCAGTCAGATTGGCTAAGATGACAAAACAGGAAAATGACAAATGCTGGAGAGGATATGGAAAAATTGGAACACCAATGCATTGTTGGTGGAGTTGTGAACTAATTCAACCTTCTGGAGAGCAATCTGGAGCTATGCCCAAAGGGGTATAAAAAAATGCATACCCTTTGACCCAGCAATACCACTTCTAAGGCTGTATCCCAAAGAGATCATGGAAGTGGGAAAAGGACCCATATGTACAAAAATATTTATAGCAGATCTTTTTGTGGTGACAAAGAATTGGAAAGCAAGGGTATGCCCATCAACTGGGGAATGGCTGAGCAAGTTGTGGTATATGAATGTAATAGAATACTATTGTGCTATAAGAAATGAGGAGCAGACAGACAGCTTGGAGAGACTTATATAAACTGATGATGAGCAAGAAGAGCAGAAACAGGAGAACTTTGTACACAATTACAGATACATCATTTCTGTGACGATTAACTTTGGTAGACTGAGTTCCTCTCAGCAATGCAAGGTTATAAGACAACTCCAAAAGACTCATTATGAAAAGGATATCCACATCCAGAGAAAGAACTACAGAGTCTAAATGCCAATTGAAGCAAACTACTTGCTTTCTCTCTCTTATGTGTTTTGTTTGATTTCTTCTTTCTCATTGTTCACTCCATTGGTTATAATCCTTCTTTACAACTTGACTAACGTTCAGTGTGAAGGTGTTTGTAAAACCTGTATTGGATTGCATGACGCCATGGGGGAAGGGTGCAGAAGGAGGGGGAGAAAATTTGGAAATCAAGGGATTGTGGAACTGAATGTTGTAAAATAAAAGTAAATAAATAAATTTTAAAAATAAATAAAAGGGGGAAAAACCTTCTTTCCAGTTTTCCTAGCAATTTTTGTGAAATAGTGAGTTCTTGT
>JAQQSU010000124.1:17601-34517 GCA_028627135.1 Pseudochirops cupreus
AATAAAAAATAGACCTTCTAAAAGATGTAATATCTGGGGAAAGATAAACAATTCATAAATAAATTCCCAAAGAGAAAAAAATAACCCAGCACTAGATAGATTTATAAGTGATTCTGTAAAAGATCTAAAGAGCAATTAATTCCAATATTAATTAAACTGATTGCAAAAATGACAAAAATAATAATATAAAAATATTATTATTATAATACTATCAATTTCCTTCTATCATAGAAATATGATCTTGCAATTTAAGGCCAGGAGGATTGAAATAAGAAAAGAAAAGTGTAAGTTGCTATTGTTAATGACTATTAATATAATTTTTAAAATAAAATATTAGCAAAGTGTTAAAGTATTATGTTAAAAAGTATGTTAAAAAGATCAAGTGAAATATGAATATGAAAAATTCAGGAAAGAGAAAAGTTTTCATGTTGAACTGATATAAAAATATTTGTAGCAGCATTTTTTGTCTGTGGGTGGTAGCCAAAAAATGCCCCACTGAAAATAATTACCCACTATTTGGAGAATGACTATAATAAAATATTATTATACTATAAGAAATCTAATATATGACAGATTCAAAGAAACTTTGGAAGACCTTTGGAATGAATTAATGAAAAGGAACATGAACAGCATTGGGTAAGAATTTCTACAATGACAACAGTAACATGGGAAAAAAAAAAGAATTCAGGGCAATTATAATGGCCGATCTTCCCTTTAGAAAATATATACTGAACTATAAACTTCTGAAGACTAAACAAAGATCTGATAGACTATTGATACTTTCAGAGGCATGCTTTGTCAATAGTAATTAATTTGTTAGCTTATTTTGCTTAACTATATTTTTTCTTTTTATTAATAGAAAGCCCTATCTGAATTTCATTACTTGAGACTCATAATATTCTAACAGCAGTGTCTCCAAGATCTGTGACTATATATAATCACCAGAAAAATACTGTTATTAGAAAAGTAACAGTTTCTTTCATTGTACAACTTAAGATCATTGAAAGGGCTATAAAATGCCCAAAATCTAATTCAGTTCACTATCTTCTTCAAATTTAAATAATTAATTTCCCCTTTGTACTCTTGTTAATGTATTCAGAGATAAAATTTTGCTTTAAGCATTGCTTTAATTTTATTCCATAAGTTTTGTTATGTTGTATCAGTGTTATAAATTATCTCCAATACAATCTATCACATTTATAAAATTAGATTTGTTTATTTCAGACAACTTATATTTGTGTTGGACCTTTTAATTAATTCAGGAATATTTTATCTTATTTTGCATAAAAATTAATTTCTTTTCAATCAAAGTTATGAGTGAGCTTTTCTTTTACCACTCTACTCACTTTTTCATAAGGAAATATAACCCAACTATGAATTGAACCATGAACTCTTAAGTTTTTGCAACAGGATATCTTGTCAAAGACACACACACACACACACACACACACACACACACACACACACACACACATGCACACATACACTCCATTTCCCTAATCTCTTTTTTTCCTCATTTTTATTTGTTTTTATCTGTTTTTTTAAAACTAGTTTATCAGCTTAAAATTATCTTTCTATTTATTCATTGATACAATTAGGTTGAGAACCATAGCTTTCAAAGTATTTTTCAACTTTTCTCTTTTGTTATTCACTTTTCTTGGCAGATAAGAAGCTATTTTAAGCCTTTTTTATTGTTATAAAAAATTGAAATGCATACTAAAAGACTATCTTCTGTCTTCAAAGAATGCTTAACTTGTTTTGGAAGCTGATTTGGGATGAAGTCGTATATCTTAACTTATAACATATCATATTCCAATTTTCTTTATTAATAATTTTATATTCAAAATTCCAATTAGGTTTTTGGATATGCAATGCCTTTTATCTTGGTTGATTATAAAATCATCTTCTCTATCATTACATACTTGTAATTTGACAAAACTTATTTATGAGTTGAATTTAAGGTTCATCCCTATGTGAATTATTATTTTAGAATCTCTCCTTCATTGACTCTATTTATAGGATACCTTATTTATTCTTTTCTATACAATTTTGGAAAAGAGTAACAATACTTCATTTTCTATAAAGAAGGAATCCCCTAATTAATTTCATGACTTTACCTAGACATGAAGTTTTGTTTTTAGTACTTGATTATCCATATACTTCTTTCATATAAGGTATAGACATATTTATTTTCATCTCTTTTTGAGAACAAGAGAAGATCAATTTTCATGATTTAGAACAGGGATGGGGAACCTACAACCTTAAGGCCACATGTGGCCTTTTAGATCCTTAAGTGCAGTCATTTTAATGAATCCAAATTTTACATAACAAATCATTTTATTTTATTAATATATTTTCATTCATCTTTTATATTTTTATTTTTAATACAAATGTATTTTAAAAACCAACAAATTAAATAAGTTTCAGTGAAATAATCTTCTCAGATTGACTAACACAATTAGGACATTAGTAATCTGTAAGGGCTAAAATGACAGCTGCTAAACTCATTATTCAGTTCTAACTTCCCCCACCTGGCTGGTGCCACTACCACGTGAGGCTCATTGGTGAGAGTTTATGGTGGCAGAGTACTCCAGTATGTTACCAGCCTTTGACAATGGTGTACAGCTTCTTTTTGAAGTGAAATTTGTGAATACTTGCACAGCTCAACTGTATTACTTAATTCTATTTGCTGAAGAGCTCATTACGTCAAAGAAGACCAAGAGAAAACTGAAGGAAGAAATCATATTTTTTTTAAAATGAGGATTGGGGATCGTAATATTATCATGTTTCTGCTAAAGATAAGACAATGTGCTTGTTTGTGATACTGCAATTTCAACATTAAAGAAGTTGAATGTTCATCAGCATTATAATACTCATAATGACCACAGATATTTTAAATCATAGGGAGAGGCACAAAAGATTGTATTGCAGAAACTAAAAGATGAAAATCAAAAGCAAAGGCAACTCTTTCAAGCAGCAATGAAATCTGCAAATTATGCCATTGAAGCAGTTTATAAAGTAGCTTATATACTCGGGGGGAAAGGGAAGTCAATCAGTGCTGTAGAAATTGTGAAAGAATGCATCATAGGAGTTGGAAGATGCTTAGACTTTAATAATATTTTAAAGTACAAAAAACTGCCTCTTTCAAGGAAAATCATAACTAGTCAGCAGTAAGAATTACTCTTCAAATTAACAGAATAACTTCATGCAATGCTTCACAAGGAAAATATATATTATTCAATCACTTTGGATAAATCAAGTTATATTACTGAGCACAGGCTTTACACTTCATTGGGATCATAACAGATGATTTTCTTTGCTAAAAAGAGTTACTGGCTTTAAGTATTCTTGTGAACAGAAGATGGAGAATAACTATCTTTAATAACTTTCAAGATAAATGTCATGAAGTTGGACTGAATTTGATAAATTTAGTGAATGTATGTACAGATGGTGCATCTTCCATGACAGGAAAATATTAAGAGTTTATTACACAGATAAAAAAATTAACAATTCCAAAGGACTCATAATGTCATCCTCACCCAGAGAAAGAACTATGAAGTCATAATGAAGAGCAAAGTAGACTATTTTCTTTTTTAGTTTTGTTTTGTTTTTTCTTTCTCATGGTCTCTCCCATTTGTTATAATTCTTCTATGCATCATGATTAATGTGAAAATGTATTTAATAGGAATGTCTGAATAGAGTCATACCATATTGCACGTCATCTTTGGAAGAGAGGGAAGGGGGGAGAATTATAAACTTTTGGAAGTGAATGTTTAAAACTAAAAATAAATAAATTAATAAGTCAAAAAATACTAACAGATCCAGATGCTCTCATTTCTTTTAATTGCATCTTGTAAGCATCGGCAAAAGCTTTGTGCTAAGCTACTATTTTAAGTGATACTTTGCAACAATTTCTAAATGTTAACTATATTCATGCAAATGCAATATAGCATCATCAGTTTCATAATATGCTCAATTGGAATGATGAGATATTCAGTATGGATTTGCCTTATCAATCTAGAGTATGTTGGCTATCCCAGAGAAAGGCGTTAGCTAAAATTTTATTTTTGTGAGAACAGGTAGTTAAATTTTATGAAGATCAGAATTAGCAATGTGAATTATTGAAAGAACATTTCTATAGGAATGCTTTATTTCTGTGTGATATCATGTCAAATCAAAATGACTTGACTATTTCTTTGCAAGGTAAAACTGAGTCTATATATGACATGTAGCAAAAAAAAATCCAGCATTTTGAAAAAAAAGCTATCTTTTTTTTTCAAAACACTTCTTCAGAAGGAAATTTTGGATGAACATTTTCCCCAGTTAGCAAAGGTCATTGAGAAGCAGGATGATATATGTAAATCATTTGAAAAATACTAAGCTATTATAGACCTATTAATGGGAGAAAACAATGAAAGGTTCACTGACTTTGAAAATCATGACATCACACTCAACTTAGCATTTCAGCCTCACCTAGTTGATATCGCCAAGGCACCTAAAGAACTACAGATGAAATTAATTGACCTCTCACTAGATGAGATGTTAAAGTCATTGCTTGATGCTAAAAAAGATCCAATTGAAATATAGGAAAAATCAATTTAATGCCCACATCTTTAGCAACATGCTCAAAAAATGCATTTTTCTTTTCAATCATTTATTGCTATGAATCTACATTCTCCTACCTAACACAGATCAAGATGCCCTTAAGGTCAGAAATGACTGATTCCCATCTAGAGGATCAACTGAAACTGTGGATGTTCATGCTGCAACCCAATATTCAAATGCTTTCCAACCAAAAGCAGATATAGCAAAGTCATTAAAAGGTTACTTAACTTTAAAATTAATGAACAGTTTTCATCTTTTTAAAATAATTACATACTTGGTATCTAATTTGTTACAAAAAAATGTACATTTTTAAGTATATCTAAATGAATTAAATGTGATCTTATTTGATTATGGCTAAATATTAATGCATCATTCCAACAAGAAAAGGTCCCCCACCCCTAATTTAGAATCTTCCCAAGATGATTTGGTTGGTTCACACTCCACAATCTCCTGCTTCATTGCAACAATCTTGTTGTCTAAGCTATTGTCCATGCCTTGGAGGTATTATCTTTCATTTCTGTAACTTTAGGCCTAAGGCCCTGCTGAATTGTTGGGTAACTGAGCAACATAGATTATTATATTAGAAAGGACTTAGCTTTTAAAAACTCATTCCTTACTCCCCTGTCATCTCCTTAGCATACTTCAATGCTGCATACATGTATATCCTCCCTCCTCCTAATAGCATCATTTTACTATGATGCCTATTGATCCACACTTGGCTAGGCCTATAAATGAAATTTCAATTAACAAGGAACCACTAGATTTTAGTTTTGTTGTAAACCAGTCTTATAATCACTGATCTCAAATATTTAATAAAAAATACTATAAGAATTAAAGACATTTAATTTTGAAGATAACAATAATAATAATAGCAAATATTATGTTTTGCTTAAAAAGTGTAGCTTCCTAATTACTACCATATGCTATTATATTGTACGGAGAATTTACATTTAGTGGAAAACAGTTATAGCTTATGCAAACAGTTGGCAAGACAAATTGAAATTACTTTAGTATACAAGACCTTTGAGCTTCTTAGTTTCACTAGCATTCAAAAAGATTTTTAAATGTTTTATTGATGTTTGAAAACATAACACAATATGCAAATTCAGTTTTAATCTAATGTTTACTGTAACTGGAGATAGAGTGTGTATCACAGTATATTTAACAGTAACTTTAAAACAAAGAAAATCCAACTATGTTATTTTGGTTTACAAATAAAGTCCAACAAATTGAAAGAATTTATTCAGCCTATCCATTATGTAAATAATCAAAACAAATAGGAAAAAGATATGTCTTTTTAAAAATAATTTAGAAAAGAAAGGAAAAAATCTATATCCACTTAAATCATCAATAGAATTATTTAACTTCTGCAAATCCCCTTAGAATGCCGTTTTGTTAGCAGATAATGGCATGAAAAATTATAATGCTGGAAAATATTACTATAGAATACCTGTTTTTATCTACATTTAAGATTAGAAAAAAACAATAGAATTCATCCTACTTGACAGATACAAAGAACATAGGGTGCAAACAAGTCTGGATGAGAATGATTTAGAAATAATTAAAGGTCAATGATTCAAACCAACTATGTAGATCCATGTAAGATGACAAGAAACTTAATGTGTTTTTCTCTGACAAAAAAAGGGAAACTTGTATGAAATAAACAGATTGAAATATGGCCAAAAATACTGGTTGGGAATAAACAGATTTAGCTCTAGCCTGTTTTAAACTTATGCGTGTCTTTCAATTTCTATATTACATGGTGGATCTAAGATATTGAAGAAGTTTTCCTTTATAATTTCTTGAAATATTTTGTCTAGGATATATTTTTTGTGGTTTTTAGGTATTCTAATAGTTCTTATATTATCTCTTTTTTATTTATGTTTAGTTGTTTTTTCCAATGAGATATTTCACCTTTCCTTCTATTTTTTTCCCATTCCTTTGACTTGGTTTAAGGTTTTCTTTAAGCCTCATAGAATCATTAGTTTCTACTAGCCCAATTCTAATTTTTTAAGACCTTATTTTCTTCAGTGAATTTTTGTATCTCTTTTCCTTTTGGTCAATTCTGCTATTTAAGGGGTTCTTTTCTTCCTTGAATTTTTGTGCCTCTTTTACCAGTAAGCTAATTTTTTTAGGCATTATTTTCTTCAGTATTTTTGTGTACCTTTTACCAAGTTATTAATTCTCTTTTCGTAATTTTCTTGGGGCAGAGACAAAATGGCAGAGTAAAAGCAGGGACTTGCTTGAATTTTCCCCCCAGATCCCTCCAAATACCTTTAAAAATGAATCTAAACAAATACTAGAGCAGCAGAACCCACAAATGAAAATGAAATAAATTTCCAGCCCAAGACAGCCTGGAAGGTTGGCAGGAAAGGCCTGTTGCAAAAGTCTGAGAGAAGATCACAGTTCAGTGTAAAACATGGCAAGTATCAGCAAAACTGGAGAAGACTTCAAGGGACTGAATCACTGGCAGCTGTGGTGGTTTCCAGATTTCTCAACCCACAAATGCCAAAGAAAACTTAAAAGATCAGTAGAAAAAGTCTGTCAGTCCTGGATGAGAGAGAAATTAGGCCTGGTCACAGCCCCAGGGCTGCAGTGGGGAGGCAGCAGTGGTGGTGGCTCTTAACCCACAGATGTTTGGGGAATTGAGCAGCTGATTAGACGGGGATTGTAGGGATCTATTTGTTATCACTGAGATGTGATTCTCTTTCCTTGTCTGTGCTCAAATCTAGGTCACAGTTTTGGGTGGCAGTTCTGGGGCAAGGAAGGACACTGGCATGGCAGAGCTTATAGTGGTAGTAAAGAGAGAATTTCCTTAGAGTTCCAAGGCAGAAAAGAGTGTTTGTGATCACTCACATACCAGAGCACAAACCAGGAAAGGGGATCATACCACCTCAAAGAACTGAAAATTTACAGATCTGTAGAAGTATCTTGGAAAACAGCTGAACAAAACTCTTAAAGGTTTAGAGAGTACATCTTCCACACTGAAAGCAGAGTCCTACTTTAACGAAGAGATAAAAAGGTCAAGAAATTGGCTAGGAATATGAGCAAGTGGTATGAAGGAAAAAAAAACCCTCCAACTATGGAATCTTAATTTGGTGACCAAAAAAAAAAAAAAGATCAAAACTTACACCAAGAAGAAGAAAACAAAATAAAAATTCCTACAAAGATTTCCCCCCCCCCAAAAAAACCCACATAAATTGGTCACAGTGCATGGAATAGCTAAATAAAAGTATTTCAAAAATTCTCTAAGGGAAGTAGAGGAAAAAAGTAAAGAGAAATAAGAATGATACAAGAAAATCATAAACAAGTTAACAGTTTGCTAATGGAGACCCAAAAACATGCTGAAGAAAATAACACCTTAAAAAGTAAATTAACCCAAATGGCAAAAGAGGCCCAAAGGGTCAAGGAGAAGAATGCCTTAAAAAGCACAATTGGCCAAATGGAAAGGAGATCCAAAAGCTCACTGAAGAAAATAATTCCTTAAAAATTAGAATGCAGCAAACAAAAGCTAATGACTCTATAAGAAATTATAAAACAAAACCAAAAGAATGAAAAAATAGAAGACAATGTGAAATATCTCATTGGGAAAACAACTGACCTAGAAAATAGATCCAGGGGAGATAACTTACAAATTATTGGACTTCCTGAAAGCCATGATCAAAGAAGGGTCTAGAGATCATCTCTCAAGAAATTGTCAAAGACAACTTGTCTGATATATAAGACCCAGAGGGTAAAATAGAAATTGAAAAAATTTACCAAAATCACATCCTGGAAGAGACCCCAAAAGGAAAACTCCTAGGAATATTGTAGCAAAATTTGAGAGTTACTATAGCAGTTGCTTTTTAAGGTTAAGTTCTTTTGTTGTTGTTTGCTCATTTTCCCAGTCTATTTCCTCACTTTGAACTTTATATTAAAGTTGGGCTCTGCTCATCTGGTGTGAATGGAAGACATTATATCAAGCTTTTTTTGTGATACTGTTTTCAGAGTTAGTTCTGGAGATCTTCAAGTTTTCGTTGCTTCCATAGTGGTGTTATTCTGAGAGAGATGTGATCACTAATTTCCTGGTATGATCTCTGGTCTTTGTCCAGGAATGGCTCCTACTCCCTCACAGCCACTGGTATTAGTTATCCTTTTGTCTTGAAATTATAACCAGGTCCCATGCTTTCCAATAGCTGCAAGTGCTATTGCTCCTTTTGGTCATGGAATTGCAACTGGGGTACCTGCTCCCTTGTGACCTACAAGAAGCTATCTTCTTTTTCCAGGAACAATGACTCAGAATTGCTTGTAGGCAGTAGAGTTGCCAAACAGAGTCAACTGCACCCAGTGGCAGTAAAGGGTCCCTGAAATCTCTGTCTGGTCAGTTGCCTTATAGCCTGTGGGATAAGAGCTCCTAAGGTTGGTGCTCTGTCAAGGTCATCTCTGCGACCTTCACTGGTGCTTCTTACAGGCTTGGAAGCTGTACCCACCCTGCTGTTACAGACCTCTGTGGCAGACCTCCTAAGTTATCTTAGTCTGAATAAATTTCTTTCTCTTAACTTTGGTTGGCTCTGCTCCTCCAAAATTTGATTTAAGGTAATACTTTAAATTTGTTACAGTGGAAATGTTGGGAAAATTCAGCTAGGTCCCAGTCTGTACTCTGCCATTTTGACTCCACTCCACCATTTCCAGATATATTACAAAAGAATAATATATATTAGCACACTCATATCTTTATATCAGAATGATTATAGAGAAAAAAATCATAAAACTTCATTTTGTTGTTGTGTCATTCAGTCATGCATGGACCATTTTCCATGGGGTTTTGTTTGCAAAGATTAGGGAATGCTTTGCCACTTCCTTTTCCCCTAGATTAAAGCAAGCAGAGCTTAAGTGACTTCCCTACTGTCTGAGACTGAATTTCAACTCAGGTCTTTCTAAATACAAGCCCAGTATTTATTGACTGAACCACTAGCTGCCAAAAAGTCAAAACCAAACCAAACCAAGCCAAAAAAAAAAAAAACCTACAACAAAACCTTTTATACAAGCAGGTTATCTAGCAAAAGTTCTATGGTTTGTAAGATTAATTGATACTCACTGAATTGTTTTGATTGATTGGTTGATTGAATAAGCCCCAATGCTAAAGAGAGGTCATGTTCAGGATAATTAAAAATTTGACCATTAGCACAGTATTTTTCTCTTCTCATTTGTAAATTTCTCAGCATGTCTATTTTTTCTCATATTTTCTTTTTTGTTGGAAGATAGGTGAAAATGGGTAAATACTGAGCAAAGGTCCATTCCTATTATCATCTACAATAACAACAAACCACCAATAACAATAACGACAACATTTAGGGTCATGGTCAATAACATGGGCTCTCACCAATGTCAATGGAATATAATCTTTGAAATAAGGGTTTTTAGCCTATTCTGTGTCGTGGATGAACCCCTTTGACGGTGCGGTGAAGAATATGGAACCCTTCTCAAAATAATGTTTTCAAATGCATAAAATAAAATACACAGGGTTAAAAAAGAAATCAACTATATTGAAATAATTATCAAAATATTTTTTAAAATAAATACATGGACACCAGGTTAAAAAACCTATGTTATTAAAGAAATATAAATCCACAAGTTACAATGCAACGATTTTGATATCCCATGAAGTTAATTAAAAGGAACTATGTATGTCACCAATATCTATGTGCTGCTTGTCTACCTACTAGATGTTCAACAAATAGCTGCTCACTGATAAGCAATAGTTTGAAGCACCAGCCATGACAAAATATATGCATGTGCCCATGGTCAAAACTATATTGAAACAAGAGCAGCTAGGTCATACAGTGGACAGAGTACTAGTTCTGGAGTCAGGAAGATTCATCTTCTTGAGTTCACATTTAGTCTCAGACATTTACTAGCTGTGTGACCTTGGGTAAATCACTTAACCCTCTTTGCCTCATTTCCTCATCAGTAAAATGATCTGGAGAAGGAAATGGCAAATCACTCTAGTATCTTTGCCAAGGAAACCCCAGATGGGTTCATGAAGGCATCAGACACAAGTGAAATGACTAAACACAACAAAATAGTCAAAACACTCAAAAATTGACTCCTAAGTACAAATTCCTATGAAACAGCAATAAAGAGCAGATAAGAAGGGCCCAAAATTAGATGTTTAATGAAATATCTGTATTCCAATGAACAGAGAAGAGAAAAAAGACTAAAAAGCTAAGGGAAGGAAATGTATGAATGGGGTAGAGTGGAGGATAAAAGAAGCAAGCTTAACCAGATATCAGTTTGTACTGACCTTATTTTTGGATCTATTTGAGCAACCAAACAGGAAGACATGGCTAATTTATTATGTCAATTTAAATACACTTTGTTAGTATATTCTCTCCCCAATAAAATGTTGGAGCTAGGGTTTATCTCTAAGTTCCCTTAAAACTCTGATATCTATCAGTATATGTTTATGTTCAGTTTATATAGACCAATTCAAATGCAATCAAATGCAATAAACAATTTAACTTTGAGAACTCTGCCCTGCCATCCAGTAAATATTTATTAGTCATTTGTATCTGTCATTTCATCTGACATCCACCAAGACAGAATTCATCCAGTAGGAGTCCTACATGAATATCCATATGTAAATGACTACAATGAATCTGTGCTAACATTATTTCTAAATTGTCAAATAGTTGTCTCATCTTTAAAAATAGTGGTCTAGATCCTACTAAGCAATGCTACTCCCTGGGAATAAAGAAGACATTTCTGACATTAGGGAAAACTATTCCTGAATACCAAAAAGTATTTATTAGGCAATTGATTCATTGTTTTAAATCACATTTCCAAGTCTAGAACCTCCAAAGAGTTCAAGATATTGAAGTTGGAATCAGACTATCAGGTTCATATCCCAACTTCACTGCTTCTATCTTTCTGACCTTGGACAACTTGAATTGGAAGTGATTTTAAGAGTTGGAAGAGACAATGGTAAAAATTAAGTCCAAATCCCTAATTTTAATTTGGGAAAATGTGACCCAAAGAGGTCAAGTAACTTGTGTGGATCATAGTTTCCAAGTCTGTAAAATGAAGACTTTGGACTTAATCATTCCTAATGTCCCTTCCTCTAAATATGTTTTCTCAGTGATCTTTAGAATAAGATCAAATATCTATCAAGGTAGCACGTATCTCAGAAGCACTTGATATATAGTCACCAACTGTGCAAACTTGTGACTTTGTCCTCATGAGTACTATATTAAGCACTGTCATAAGCACTGTCTTTTTTGGTTTGTTTTAGAAACACATGCTTTCAGGTGGTATTATACAGAGCAACATCATTAGCTGGCTGATCAAATTTAACTTTTAATCCAGATGTTTTGAGTTTTCATATACATTAATGTTGATTGGTAAGTCTCTTTCATTAATTCTTTATCTTTGAAGGAATGTATGAGGCTCTGAAAATAAAATACACTTTCCTTAAACTCATGAAACTCTACTTCAAGTTGCTTACTACTTATATGATCTTAGGTTATCCCCTTAATCTCCTTGAGTCTCAATTTTTTCATCTGTAAAATAAATACAATCATATTTATACTACCTATTTCACAGAGTATCTGTGAAGATCAGAGGAGTTAATATAGAGAATAATTTTTCCCACAAAAAGTAGAGATTTAAAATATTATTTGCTTTTGACAGCTCCATTCTGTCATTCAGTAAATACTTATAAATTAAACTATAACCAACCAGATCTTGTAGGTGATCATGTGATCATGTCAGTATCCTTTAACATAGTATTTTCTTTCTTCTCTCTTGCACATAATTTGAATTACAGCATTTTTACTACTTGACAGGCACTGAAGACTGATGACCAGATTAATTCAAATAATTTATTAACAGGTTTGACTAGAATATGTATGCTGATGAAAATACCTGCAACAAAATACAGTTGCATGTGCTCTTCCTTTCCATTTGAGAACAGTGATTTCAGTTAATGTAAATGATGGTAACATACATCATAACTCAGTATTCAAGAGCCATGCCTCACATAGTCACTTGATTTTTAAATTGACTTTTAAAAGTGAATGTATACTTACCTATTTCTTTAATAATGTGATTATAAAAGTTTCAAATATTTATTGGATTTTTCTAGATTGTTAAGTTCCTATATAATCAAGTGATTGAAAAGTAAAAATGCCAAATTTACTTTAGGCTGAGATTAAGGTTGTAGAATAAAACCTGTTGCTGACAAATAGAACTTTCTTATTACCTATAATAATATTGTAAATTTTGTGTTGTTTAGTTGCATTTCTAAATTAGAGGTTGGTGAAATTAATAAATTTGATTCTACAAGAATCATTTGTTTTTGAAGGTAAACACATAAAGCAAATTCTCATTAATTTATAATCCACTGGTTTATAAATTATGTTGATTTAGGTCAGATTTTCTTAATCTAGATAGATTTAAGGAATTTTGTAAATTTGGATGGGGAAAGATACATCTTTACTCACTAAACCCTAAATAAAAAATCAGGATTTCATTCAGTTATGTGGGTATATATGTATGTATATTTCTATGTAGGGGAAGGGACAAGAGAAAGAAAGGCATAGGCATCTGGGGAGAGCAATAAAGGCCTACTGTTGAATATGAAATTTGAGCTGAATTTTGAAGGAAGACAGGGAAAGTAAGGAGCAAAAGTGAGGAGGGAGTGCATTCTAGGTTTACAGGACAACCAGTGCAACTGATTCTCTTCCATTAGACTGCAAACACCTTGTGCTTAAGGACTATCTTGTTTGCCTTTCTATCCCTAGGTTTAGCAGTGTCTGACACACAATAAGCACTTAATAGATACTTGTTGACTTATAGTCTTAGTGCATTTATTAGGGCACTGAGGAGTTAAATGAGCTGCCCATGGTCAAACCACCAGTATGTTATCAGAGATGAGACTTGAACTCAGGTCTTCTTCACTCTGATGTGTTAACTATTCTGGTTAGTATACCACACATGCCAAATGACAGTGGGGCCTTGACCATAATCAAATTCCCAGCACAACGTTTTGTCTCAGCTACTAGGAGAGGGTGAAGAGTTGCGCAGCATGGATCAGGTCCATTTTTTCTTTCTTCCATCTAATAATCTAGAACAATTTCTGAGTGGAGAATTTCACAGTACCAGCAAATAGTCTTTCCTAATAAAATGAGTGGAAGGCATAAGAGAAAAGTAGAGTTGACTGCCTGGAAAAGAATTTGTGTTTTCCCAGATTCCTTGTTCTAAATTGTATGCTTTTAGTCTTAAAGTGTCTCAACAAGAATTCAATTGTTTACAAATTTATTAACTATCAGTTCCACTAAGGTTCATACTCTAATCCTTCAGATACCTTGAGTTTAGTTCCTTTTCTCCTAGAGATCCCATTAGCATCCCATTATCTTCTGGAATTCCTTAAATGCAGATCTGCATGTTTCCACAGAGTTCACCTGAGATTTAACAACATCCAGGCCTAAGGCTTAACAACAGCCATCTTAATATGCAGCCTGTTGTGTTACCCTGTTTAATTTTCGGGGCCATTGATCTTGACAGAATGTCTCTTAAGCAGAAGTTGCCAAAGTGGGCACCAGTGGGCTGTTTTTCAGTCAAAGGGGACTTAACTATAGCCTTACAATCAGCCTCCCAAATCCCTAGGTGGATATTGTAATTGTTTAGAATGTGTGCACAGGGTAATTTGGTATATATTTTAGGATGTGGTGAACTATGAAATCCTTTCCTAAGCTTTATATCTTTTTGCAATGGAAGGAGGCCTTATTTTCAATTTGCCACTAAGCTAGAAACCATGGAAGAAATGGCTTCAAATAGAAAGAAATCAAATGGACCCAGAATTAAATATTTCATAAAGAGAAATTTTCTCAACATCATCTCTTTGGTTTCTGATAGGAACCACCACCAGGAGGAACTTGTGGAAGATAAAATATAAAACATATAAAAGTAAAATAAATAAATAAATATATATATATACATATATACATATATATGTATATGTATACATATAGTCTGTTTGTTATGGTTTCCATATTGGAATCAAGACGAACACTGAGCTAACACATTCAACAATGCCAATGACTAGAAGTTTTACTACTAGAAAAACTGAGTGATGCAGCTGAATTGATTTCTATTCCCAATAACATTCCTTAAACATTGTATTACCTGTTTGAACCACCTGCTTATATACTTGTTATAGCATTAAAATGTGACTATCAGAGTAGAATTGTCCTGGAAAACTCTTAAATAACATTTTTTTTAGAATAGCATAACTTTGTATTATGGGATCTCCAATGTAAGGTCCTTGAAGTAGCCACTTTAGCAAAGGGCCTAGGGGCAGGGAAGATCTTCAGATTCCCATAACACTATGTTCAAATAATCTGCTATATTTAGCTTAGTCATAGTAGGGGTTACAAGTGTACATCATTTTTGATGTGTTGTTGCCATTGTGTTGGTTTTACATTACCGCCATAGTGCCTTGCACATAGCAGAAGTTTTAAAAATACTTGTTGATTATTGACTTACTTAACAGTTGACCAAAGAGCATACATACATACATACACACACACGTATGTGTCTGTGTGTGTGTGTGTGTGTGTGTGTGTGTGTTCTGTGGAGTTCCTGAAAATCCTTCCAGTATAGTTGAAGAAGTAGAAACAACTATTATCTCAAAGTAATGGGAAATGAGTCCATACAAGCTGTCACAGGAAATTTTAAAACACTCTCAATAACATTTAACGTGAACTCGCCAGGTTGTAATGCTCTCCTTGCCCCACTTTTCTTTTTTTATGAGATAAGACCTATTATACTGTCGGAAGGAACTCAAAATGAGGGAATTCTCTCATATAAGTCAATACCCACTCTTCCATTTATAGTCTTAGAAAATTCCCTGGGTTATTGATAAATTAGCTGAATGGCCCAGGGTCACACAATCAGTATGGGTCAGAGATAGAACTTGAACTCAGGTCTTTCTGCCTACCAACAGAGTTCTTTATTCTCTATGTTACATTGACTGCATTCAATAATGCTTTTTCTTCCTATCCATATTTTAAAGATCAGTCCAAATGACAGTGCCTCCATTAAGCTTACTCTGATCCAGCCCAAAAGAATAGTTTCCTTCCTTTTATATCTTGAAAAAAAAAACATTATTTGATAGATATCTAATGTAGAAGTTTCTAATATAGTGAAGTATGTATGTTTTCACCCATGTTCAATTAAATTCAGCAAACATTTAAGCACCCAGTTTATGTAATAATTGTGCTGGGCACCAAGAATGCAAAGACAAAAATGAAAATAGACCCTGCCTTCAAGGAGCTTACATTCTAAGGGCTAATTCTTTATCACATAAGCTAGCTGCCTATAAATATCTATAACTAGATTGAAACAAAAGCATATTTTGGGCCATGACATTATCTAAACAATTTATTAAATTAAATAAACATTGGTAGTGAAGATGAGATATTTGATGCTTCTATTGAAGTTCTCTGTTAAAGATATATTCAATCCTTTACTTATTTTATCAATTTCTCACCTCTCTATCTCTTTATCATCTCTATATCTGTCAATAGTTTTGATGTTGTTAATCCTAACTGGAGCATTCACTAGACTTGGAGTTAGAATATCTGGGTTTCCATATATGTATATTATCACTAGCCTTTTTTTCTGTTGTTTGTTTTTAAAACTGGATATCTTTATTTCAGCAGGCTGAAAGTATACGGGCACAAATCTCACTATTCATCAGCACAGGATGTTTGACTTACTCTATATCCAAGTTGGCCAATTCTGCTCTCTTGCTCTCTCGCTCTCTCTTTCTCTCTCTTTCTCTTTCTCTCTCTCTCTCTCTCTCTCTCTCTCTCTCTCTCTGGAGGGGGGAAGACAAGGCAATTGGGGTTAAGTGATTTGCCCAAGGTCTCACAGCTAGTAAGTGTGTCAAGTGTCTCAGGCTGGATTTGAACTCAGGTCCAAATGACTCCAGGGCTGGTGCTCTGTTCACTGCTCCACCTTGTTGCCCCCAATTCTTCCCTCTTTAAGCTACCTGGGGGTAACCTGTTCCCAGGGGATCATCATATTGTTTCCATATTTAGTGTGAACACCTGATTAGTTTAACTCACTGCATTTCAGAACTCCTGTGTATATCAGCAAGCACCCCAGCACACCCAGGGTGGCTGCTAGCACAGGTTCTTAGATCTGCTTTTCTAAAGGAAAGCAACTCAAAATGGGTTAACAATCTTACTTTAATCGATCAAATATCATTTACCTAGTTCAGGGGGAAAAGTCAGCACCCTGAACTTCAGAGAATACAAACAGAAGTT
>JAQQSU010000124.1:35017-52702 GCA_028627135.1 Pseudochirops cupreus
GATGATATTTTAAAAGGTAAAATTGAGAGGTGGGAGAGGATTAGAATGAGAGGAGACAGGCAGAGACAGAATGAGGTTTATCATCTCATATAGAAGAGGAAAGGGACAAGTGTTACAATGGAAGGGAAGAACGGGAAGGCAAAAGAGAATGGGTCAAGCTTACTCTCATTGAATTTGTCTTAGGGAAGGAATGACATACACTCTAAATTGGGTATTTTGCCCTACAGGAGAGTAAGGGGGAAGGGGATGATGGAGGGGAGGATAGGAGGAGGAGAGGGTTGTTAGAAGCACACACTTCTGTAATGGGACAGGGACAAAGTAGTGAATAGAACAAGTGGAGAGCAGGATAGAAAGGAGGGAAATATTGTCAGTGTTTCACAATATGTCCATTGTGGAGATGTTCTGTGTAACTACACATGTATAGCCTGTATTGAATTGCTTGTCTTTCCAGTGGGGGTGGGTGACAAAGGAGGAAGGGAAAGAATATAGAATTTAAAGTTCTAAAATCAAATGTTAAATGTATATCTATATCTATATAATTATTGTTATTATTCTTATTCTTCTTCTTATTATTATTATTTACATGCATCTGGGAAATGAAATATGCAGGCACTGGGATAAGGAGATCGATCTTTCCCTACCAGAAAGTTAGAGGTGTGATTGGGGAGGATATAGGAGAGAGCTGATTGCAGAGGGGCTATACAGTGGGATTGCTGTTTGGGGGTGATGGGTAGGGGAAAGACAGGGAGAAAATTTGTAACTCAAAATCTCATGGAAATCAATGATGTAAACTAAACATAAACAAAATTTAATTTAAAAAAATAGTCTGTGATTGAATCAAAAGTCTTTGATTGGTAACAGTATATAGTGTATTGCTTGGAGGGAGAGGACAGAGCAGAGAGAGAACAGAGTGGAGAGAGAGGAGTGAGCATGAGTAGGTTAGGGGAAATAGTTTGTGAGGAGGCCTAACAGAAAAAATGTTTGTGATGTCAGCACTCTGTCTTTTAATCTGTGTTAATTTCTCAGACAGAAGTCTGTTGATCTATATTGATTTGTCAGACAGATGTCTTGTTCGTTGATTTGTGTTGATTCCTCAGACAGAAGTCCTGGCTCTTGATCTCTGTTAATTTCTCTGACAGAAGACACATCTGTTGGTCTTTATGAGTGAATAGAGCTAAAGACTGAGGATCCATCTACAGGAAGGAAGCTTAACTTAAGCCTCTTTTAGGAGCTGTTAAAATTAATTGAGATGATGGTGATGGTAATACATATAAATATTGTTGTAATCCTGTTAAGTTTTGTTTTCCTAGGTAAAAAAAAAAAAACAACTTCAGGCAGAAGCCTCAGGAGCCTGTTGTCAGGCAGGAGCTTGGAGTGGGGTAGTCCCCATGAGCTGAGACATGGAACAAGAGTGGAGAGCTGCCTATGTGTTAATCCAGGTAAGAATCAGAAGAGTTTTATGGTCCTTTGGTTGCAGTTTCAGGAATGTTTGCACTAGTTCTCAACTGCCCCAGCAAGTTATTAGAGCAATTTTTCCACATTCTCTCCAGCATTTCTCATTTTCCTTTGTCTGTCATGTCAGCCAATCTGATATGTGCAAGATTTATCTCAGGGTTGTTTTAATTTGCATTCCTCTAATCAGTAATGATATAAAGTATGTTTAATGTGGTTTTTGAGAGCTTTAGCTTCTTTTGAAAATGCACACTAGTATGCTTTGACCATTGGTCAACTAGTCAAAGGTTTTTATTTTAGATAAATTTGGCTCTATTTCCTATATATTTTAGAAATGATATTTTTATCAGAGAGATTTGCTGCAGTTTTCCCCAGTTTTCTGCTTTACTTTTAATTTTGGCTGTATTAGTTTTGTTTATCCAAAACCCTTTTTATTTCATATAATCAAATTTTATATTTTACTTTCTCTGATCATCTCTATTACTTGTTTGGTCATTAACTCTTTCCTCATCCCTAGAACTAACAAGTAATTTTTTTTTCCATGTTCCCCTAATTTATTCACTATATCATCCATTATGTCAAAATCACTTTCATATTGTAATATAAAAACTATGCCTAGTTTTTACCAAATTGTTTTCCAATTTTCCCAGCAATATTTTTCAAAATTGAGTTCTTGCCCCCAAAGCTTGGATCTTTGGTTTATCAAATAGTAGAATTCTATTTTCATTTACTACTGTATATTAGGCACTTCATCTATTCCACCAATCTACCCCTCTATTTTTAGCCAGTACCAGATTTTTTTTAATGATTACCACTTTGTTTGAAATCCAAGGCTATTAGTCTGCCAAGAGAAAGCAAGGAAAAAAAAACAAGAAAAATAAAGAAAGTAATTATGCTTCAATCTGATTTCAGACTTCATTAGTTCTTTCTGTGGATGTGGATAGCATTTCTCATCCTGAGTCCTTTGGAATTGTCTTAGATTATTGTATTGCTGAGAACAGCTAAGTTATTCACAGTTGGTCATCATATAATACTGCTGTCACTATGTACAACGTTCCCCTATTCCTGTTCACTTCACTTTGCATAAATTGATGAAAGTGTTTGCAGGATTTCTGAAAGCATCAGTTTTATAGCCTTTTGGACTTAGTTTCAAATTGCTTTCCAAAATGGTTGGATAAGTTCATAACCCCACCAACAGTGCTTTAGTGTCTCTCACTAGTATAGTTTTACTTTCTATTTCTTCCTATTATTCATACAACTTTCCTTTAAAAATATGGGTGCTATGCCACTTGGTGTATATAAGTTTAGTATTAATATTGCATAATTATCTATAATTCCTTTTAGCGATATTTATTTTCTTTACTTATTCATTTTACTAAAATCTATTTTTGCTTTTGCTTTGTCTAAGTTTGTGATAGCTACACTTGCCTTTTTTTTTTTTACTTCAACTGACGCACAATAGATTCTGTTCCAGCCCCTTATTTTTAACTCTATGTATGTCTCTGTTTCAAATATATTTCTTGTAAACAATATAGTATTGGATTTTGGTTCCTAATCCATTCTTCTATCCACTTCTGTTTTATGGGTGAGTTCATTCCATTCATATTCAATTATGATTAATAATTGTGCATTTCTCTCTATCCTATTTTTCTCCTGTTGATTCTTCTTTCTCTCTCTTTATCTTTTGCTCCTCTAAAATCTTTTGTTTCTGGCCATTGCCTTCTTTTTTTTCCCCAACTTTTTAAAATCCCTTGTTTCTCTTATTCCCTTTTCCTCCTACTTCCCTGTTGGGTAAGATAGATTTCTATTTCTATTTGAGTTTGTATACACACACACACACACACACACACACTTTTTTTTTCCTTTTAGCGCCCATTTATATGTGAGTGGATCTCAAGCATTGGTTGCCTACCATGATTTCCCCCTCCACTGTAAAAACTCTTCCTTCTGTACTTCTTTCATGCAATATAATTTTCCTCATTCTTCCTCTCCCTTCTGTTTTCACTCAAGATCCCTTTTTCCCATCTATTCATTTTTCCCCTCATCCCAACATATTCAACTGATTCTTACATCCTCTTTCTATGTATAATCCTCATACCTTCCCTAAGAGTAATATTTTATAGTAGAGACATGTATGATCTTCCCATATGGAAAGGTAAACAATTTAATCTTATTGAGAACCTTATGTTTTTCTCTTTTCTGTTTACCTTTTCATGCTCTTCTTGTGTCTTGGATTTAAAAGACATTTTTTTCTTTATTCAGCTTTGTTCTTTTAATCAGAAATGCTCAAAAGTCCTCTATTTCATTAAATATCTAGAGTTTACTTTGAAGGGATTGTACTCAATTTCTGTGTAGGAATTTCTTGTTTGTTGTTCCAGCTTCTTTGCCTTCTATTACTTTCTAAACCCTCCAATCCCTTAATGTGTTAGCTGTTAGTTCTTGTGTGATCCTGACTGTAGATTCATTGCATTTCAATGGTTGTTTTCTGGCTTCTTGAAGTATTTTTTTCTTTGACACCAGACCTCTGGAATTTAGCTGTAATATTTCTGGGACTTTTCATTTTGGGATCTTTTTCAAGTGTTAAACAGTGTCTCCTTTCAATCACTATTTTGCCCTCTGGTTCTAGAATATGAAGGCAGTTTTTCTTGATAATTACTTGAAATAAAAATGTCTAAGTTCTTTTTTTATCATGACTTTCAGGTAATTAATTAATTTTTAAATTATCTCTACTCAATCCATTTTAGGTCAGTTGTTTTACTATGATAAAATTCACACTTTTTTTTCTTTTTAATTCATTTTTAAAAGTTGTTTTTATTATTTCTTGTAGTGCCATGGAGTCATTAGGTTCCAGTTGCCCAATACTAATTTTTTAAGAAATTGTTTTCTTCTATGAGCTGTTGTAGCTCTTTTTCTATTTGGTTAATTCTTTTTAAGTTGTTATTTTCTTTAGCATTTTGTGCCTTTTTTTTTTTACCAAACTGTTTATTGTCTGTTTATAATTTCCTTATTTTGCTTTAATTCTTTTACCTATTTTTTCTTCTACCAATATTATTTGATTTTAAAAATAATTTTTAACTCTTCCAGGAATTTTTTTTGGGTTTGTGTTCAATTTTTTTTCTTTTAGGTTTTGCTTGTAGCTATTTTGCCTGAATCATCTTCTGAGTTTGTGTCTTGATCTTCCCTTTCACCATAGTAGCTTTTAATGTTCATGTTCTTTTTTTGTTCTTTGCTCATTTTTCTATCCTTTTTCTTGATTTGGAACTCTATGTTAATGTAGGGCTCCGCTTTTGGTTTGGAAAGAAGATCTCTGTCTCAAGTATTAAAGTATTTTGCACTTCTGTTTTCAGAGCCTATTCTGGGGGCTTGGAAGTTTTCAATGCTTCCAAGGTGATATGATTTTGGGAAATATGTCATCATTGCTCTCCTGGTCTTCTCTTGCCTTCACCCAGGAAGGGGGCCTAATCACCTGGAAATGAAATTGATTCTTCTTCTCAAGGCACTCTCTCTCTTGGGAACAGAAGAGATGCTATTCCTCAGTCCCTGATCCCTTGGATACTGAAGTGATGATGCTTTTCTGGAATACCATTCATTTACTCTTGACTGGGTGTTCCTCTTTGTCCTTGAACTATAACCCAGAAGTGGTCATAGGCGATGTAATTGCTAAATGACATCTGGTCCTGCTTCCAAACCAGCACAGGGTTACCTTGTAATCTCTTTTTGACAAGTTATCAAGTTTCTTTACCATCTCTGACTTGAGAGCCCCTAAGATGACTATTTCTTTTGTCTCCACTGCCTAGTACCACTACTGGTATTTCATCCATATGGGCTCTTGGCTAGTCTTCTTCGCCATGTCACACATCTCTCTTTTTAACTTCCTTATGTTTTCATGTGCTGGAAGAATATCTCATTCTGATGTTTTGTTGATAACTTGAGAAGGTATTTTAAATTCAATTGTAGAGAACTATTGGAAGAGCTCAGCTTTCTCTACTACACCATCTTGGCTCTGCCCCAACTAGGTCTAATTGTAATATCACTTCTGAAAACCTATGTATTTCCTACAAAATACATTTATCAAAAATTCTATTGATATAATAGCCAAATTAGTCTCACAAACTTTATATAGATGACAAATTTGACATATTTAGTTCTTGTTAGTGTTCTTCTGGTCATATTTTTGGAGGTATTAATGCAACCTAAGGTTGCTTTTCCATGACTTTGATATAGTCACTCACTTTTGATAACATGATTTGATCACTTATTTTTCTGATTGTGGTACCTCCATATATATTACATTTTAACCAGCTGTTTTTATTTTCTTTCTCTTTCAAAAAGAAAAAAGAAAAAAAAGAGAGAAATGAGGTGGAAAATCTGCAAAATTCAATACTTTTTCAACATTAGAGAAAATGGAGTCATCACATAGAGACCATAATGAGTTCCACTTATACTTATAGAATCCATATTTAATGGGTCTGTTTTCCATGTTGGTCAAAATGATGGTTATACAATAATGGAACTCTTTCCCACATGTTTTCTGATTGCTATCTTTACAGCTACATTCACAAGCACTCTTAAAGACAACTTTGTTTAATTTGGTCTTTAGTCAAATTTTTCTTAAGACTGGTTTTACCATTCTTCTCAGTCATCAAACTCTTTCTTTCATTCTGTCTGTAAATATATTTATCTATACATAGATTTATACACATGAATCTATATGCCTATCATATATCTATTTATACATATACACATACACATACACGCATACATGTATATATGTGTTGGTTCAAATTTTTTGAGTTATCATTGTCATGAGTGTATTAGAATATGATATAGTAAAGTAGGACAAATAAAGTAAGGAGAAGCCCCATTAATAATCCATTACCAGAACTTGTTAAATTGCAAGAACTACAATTTCAACTGTCCTACCAGTACAACTTTCCCAATCCCCACTTTAAAGGTTCCCATTGATATCCATATTTAGTGGCCTGAATACTGTTCAAAATTTCTGATAAAAGTCTGGAGGCTGTGGAATGAGAAGGCAAGAGGGAAAGAAGCTGCTCTAATGGTTGTTCATTTGTGTTTACAGTACAGAATCAGTGATTTGAATGATAACCTGTCCTGCTGAAAGGGTTGTGGAATGTGAAATAAAATATACATTGAAGACTGTCTTATCCAATTTCTTTTTTTTTCTTATCCAATTTCAATGAAGCAACAGATGATCTGGCACATATCCAGTTTGGCTTACATGCAAAATCATTTTCTCCTGGACCAGATTGTGCCCACCTGAGAAACAACCTTTAACATTTTAAATGATCATCTAAACATTAGTTGTCTTAGTGAAAATTTTAGTTGCAGAGTTTTAGGCCCCATATTACAAAACAACTTTAAAATCAGGGGAAAAAAAATCTTCTCCTCGGAGATGATAGGATAAGTATAATGATTTTGAATTTATGGTTAAGTACTCTAACCTCATACTCCCTGTCATTTTTTTCTTTATCTACTTGATTTCTATATACTTCACTTATGGACTTGGCCATTATTCTGACCTGTGAAATATGACTTATTTCTAGAACTTGGTCTTGAATTTTCTCTTAAGAAACTGTGAATACCTTAATTTCAGAAAACTTCCAAGAAGGGAATTTTTGGAAAGCTGTTTTGCATATAGAACAGTTTGTATGTAAGCTTTCAAACCATGGTGAGTTAATTGTAGCAATTCTCTGAAATGAAAGCTTTTGGCTTGCAGGGGAAGTAGCATGTCTGCTTTTCATGATGAAATTTCTCTTCATACTCGTAGATTGCATTCTGCCCACTGCTAATCATTTAGCTTTGTGGGCCATGAGGATATAGATGAGCAATTGTAGACAGTGTGAAACAAGGAAGACTCATCATTGCTGATGAAATACATAGAATGGAACAGAATGCTGTTAGATGTATTACTCATACCTCATGGTTATATATACATAGACACATATACATAGACACACACACAAACATATTTGTGTATGTATATAGAATGTTATTTGATAAATCACTCATAGGGAGAGAGAAAGAGAGAAAGAGAGAGAGAGAGAAATTATTAATAGGGGTATCATCCATACCTCATGGAGATTGTGAATGTGTATATATATGTGTGTATGTGTGTGTGTGTGTATGCATATGTTCATGTGTGTGCATACATATATATTTGTTGCTATGTAAATATTATATGTGTCACACAACTAGCAAGTGTCTGAGATCAGATCTGAATTTAGGACTTCCTGACTCCACGTTAAAAATGTAGCCAACTAGCTGCCTATAATTATCTTAATATCTATCTAAACACATGCACAAATATATGTATATTCATGCGTTCATAGATATGTATTTGTATGTACTGTGTATGTGTTACATAACGTGTACACATATGCAATTCCATGGGCCTACTATAGCCAGTATGGTCTTGTGGGTACAAAGCAAGACCTGGAGTCTGAAAGATTATTTGAATCTGACCTCAGATACTTATAAGGCATCTGACCCCGAGTTTGTTGCTTAATCTCTCTAATCCTCAGTTTCCTTAACTCCAAAAGGGAAATTATAAAAGTCCCTACCTCATAGCATTGTTATAAAGATCCAATGAGATCATATGCATAAAGTATTTTGCAAAACCATAAATCATATGCTCTGAACATAAAAGGGAACCTTATACAGTGAGAAAAACACAAGATATGGAGTTAAAAGACTTGGATTCAAATTATGGGCTCTCCATTTACCACCTATATGATCAAATTTATATCACATAACCTCTCTGAGTCTCAGTCTCCTGATATGGAAAATGAGAGGGTTGGACTCTAAGTTCCCTTCTAGTTCTAAGTTTATGATCCTATGAACAGCACCTCTCCCACCCACATCTTTCTCAGATGACAATAAGATAGTAAGCAACTCAACATTTCTATTATTCAAAGGTAAACTCACCTATTTACAATGAACAAATTGCAAATTTCTGCTTGCCTAACAGAACCAAAAGTAAAATGTAGAGTGATTAAAGTGATTTACATCAAAAGATCACTAAAGAAAGTTAAATGGGAAGCAACTGGAAAAAACCTTCAGATGTCATTGTGTGATATTAATAATATTTAATGACTTAATGATGTAAAAATTTCTTTCAAGAGGTGTAAGAGAGTCATGCACCTCTCCCACACTCTTTATGACTTTGATAGAAGGTCAATATGTATCAATAAAACAACTGAGAAAGAGGTACAGAAAGCTAAGGAGACAGACATATGGATGAGAGAGAGAGAGAGAGAGAGGGAGGGAGAGACAGGAGAGGGAAAGAGAGAGATGAGAGGGAGAGAAGAGAGGGAGAGAGGGAGGGAGGGAAAGAGGGCCAACTTGCCAATTTTTATTTCCTAAAAATTTCTATAAATTCAATTATGGCATTTCAGGGTAGAAAGAAAATCATAACTTCTTTTTCCCTAAGGAACTCCAAATAACATGAATGCATCTTCTTTGAGCAAAGACATTTTTAAATGAGGGAAGTCCACCACAGATATGATATCAACATGGCTTAAGTATGCCATTTATTTAGTCAATCTGTCATTCTGTAAAAGATAAACTCTTTTCTTCCTTCAATTTTTGTAGAAAACAGTTTTTAGCATTTCAAATAAAGTCACATCTTTTCTCACCATGTATTCATCCATCCCAAGGGCAAAATCTTATATCTAGAAATTGGTAGCAGCTCTTTTTCTAATTTTCTACCGAGCTTCAATGTGTCAAGCATTGAAGAGGGACAGCATTTGAAAGGCCATGTTTCAAACACAGAAAGCAAAAGAGAATTCTCCTTGAGACTTGCCCTCTGAAGAAGTGCATCAAAAGCTAGTTGAAGGAAATGGCAAGCTTGATTGTTTTGGAAACTCAACTGTACATATTTCCATGTAAATCTTATCCTGGTCCATTTAATTTATTCACAGATACATACAATACCCTTTGTTGCATCATAGGCAGTTCTGACAGATGGCTCTTAGCATTCTGACCGGGTGTAAAAAGACAGAGATAAATGAATTTGTTCCTTTTAATTCACATACTATTGTGATTTTCATCTCCAACTAAAAGAAAGCCCTGGCTGTCTCTCTTTCTTTTGCTAAGAGACAACTCTTATTCCACTTAAATCATTATGTTCTTATCCCTCTTAAGAGAAACTCCCACTGTTCAGAAGTTAATGTTCAGTACATTAATTAAACAAACTCCTCATATATATTTTCATATCAGCCATTTCTAATTTGTTTTGGTTTGTTTAGTGAAAACAATTATTTCTAAACCTTAGAAAACACACAGAAATATCTTAACATTGTTTTCAAAGATACATGGATTTTTCAGTTTCAGAGCAAAATGGAACAGGATCATAGCTAGGGAGTTAAAACATCATTCTTCAAACAGATATGAATCCAATCAATGTTAGCTGCTTCTGACAGAGATTCCATACTCTACAATTCTATAATCTTCCTCAGAACCCATTCAATTATCTAATAGATTTCTGTTGTTGTTATTATTTCAGATCTGTAATGACAGAGGTGTTTCTTCCAATGAGAAAACTTCCTGTACCAATTCAAATTTATAACTATCTTCAATTATAGTTTCAGAAATTTACCTGGGAAAAGGGGAAAGGTTAAGTGACTTGCCTCAGATGACAGAGTCAATATAAATTTGAAGAGAGACTGGAATCTAGGTGCAGTACATTTAACGCCTGAGAATTCTCTCTTACATAGAAAATCCCAATACTTCATGCCAACAAGTAAACTCTTTATCTCAATATTAGTAAAGAGAAATGAGCTCTTTTATCACTATTCATTTATTTCAATTCTTCATATATTTAGATATATGATTTCACAATCATCTTAATCTATGATAAAAATCATTTTCTTTTGGTTTTATTTTACAGACATAGCAATCCTTCTTAGTCATCGTGAATTTTACAAGATATAGTAACCAAAGGTAGTTCTTATAAAATTATATCTTTGGGATCATAATAAAACAAACTTCACTAACCTCTTTATTTCATCCTGTAACTGTGAGCTGCCCTTCCATATAGTTGCAATTTTTTAAATGTCTTCTGATTTTGTTTACCTAAGGAATGTCATTATGATTGTAGTTGATTTTTTCAAATTGTGTCATCTAATGTATTCTTTGTAAATTAACTCCTCTTTCATCTTTAATGGTCTAGGTCTGAGACAATTATGTGAGCACTGAACACAGATACAATCATAAGAGAAAGATGAACTACTTTTTTCAACAACAGTTCTCCCTGGCATGTTCAAGATGAATACAAGAAAATTACATACTGCTAAAGTGTTAGATTGCAATTTGAATGGGGATAGATCTGCCTTTTTTCAAAAGTTGGTAAAATTGAATTCTGAAAAATTGAAATAATTGATTTACACTTGGCACCAAGAATGATATTGAATCCAAAGTGTGAGTACATTTTCTTCTGAGATAGCTTCAAATCATTTGATAAGTATTCTTTAAATTTTTAAATCATTGCTAACTAGAATTACATTTAAAGGAGAACAAACATTAATTTTCACTAAACAGAGTTAAAGTAAATACCTAATTTCTTCAAATTAAAAAAGGACATGAACAAATGATTATAGAAATGAGAGCCTCTGCCCCACAGCCACTCATTATCAGAATAACACCTTAGAAAGAGGCAGCACAGAATATAATGAAATATCTTTCTTATTTGGTGACTGATATGCAATTTAGTATCAAGATCGGTCTTTTATTATGTTTCATTTTCTAATTTCAAAGACTAGCTTTTTGTTATTGAAGCAAATAGTATATTTGCTTTGAGTGACATATTTTCAAAAGGCAAAGAAATAAAACCACATTGTTTAGCAATGAAAATTCCATTTTAACCAACTACAAAAAACTATCAAATCCTTGTATTATGCAAGAATTTTGTAAAAATGAACAATTCTTGTCAAAAGTAAGAGATTATCCAGAGATTTCAACCTGCAGATCAATGGAGATATTTATTGTTTATTTATTTTTTTTAGGTTTACATTTGTGAGTAGAATATGAATCAGAAAAGCTTTCCATGCATAATTAGATCAATGAATTTGTGGAACAAAGATCCAGATCAATATCAAATGAGGATTAAATAATGAGATATGGAAAGTATTTTTAAAAGACTAATCAAGCTATTGATGTCAAAAAATAGAAAATAGACAAAATAACAGATATTGAAACAACCATTATTTATTTCATGAGTGAAGTTTATATAATTCAGTTGCCACAACTGATTAACTAAAAGCATTTAAAAACTTTCTGATGCAGCATAGAATACCAAAGGAGTATGACAATCAAAAACTACCCAAATTTATAAACTGAATACTTTTTATTTTTTCATTCAATTAATTAACAATCATTTGTCAAAAATTCTGTTACACAGCAGCTAATATGCTAGGTTTTGTTCAATTTTATTTTTACAAATCAATCACTTTCCAATTATAACCCTTTATTCCAACTCCTAATCATTATATTTTCAAATAAAAAGGTAAACAAAATGGTATAATATGGAAATTGTGGCTAGAAACATATATAACATTCAACTCTTATAGTTCCCCATTGCTTAATGGAAAGGAAGTTTGTTTTAAAAACAACGATCTGGAGCCACCTTTTACCTAAACAGTGTTTTGTTTTAATAGTGTCTTAATATACCTTGATGTGGTCATGATGTGGTCACCCATAAAATGTAGAGGATCAGGGTTAGGGGTGCTCAAAACCCCAAAATATAAACATGCCAGGTCCTGCTGAATGAATTCAACTCAAGTCTTCTCTCAGCCAAAGAAAAGCAAAGTTTACTGAAAGTGTGACATATTAGGTAGACTCTTAAAGGAGCCTCTTTTTCTGTGACGCTTGCATTGAGCAAGTGGGGAAGAGCAAGTCTGTGCTAGGTCATTCCATGGCACTATCATACCACATGGAAGGAAGATGGGGTCTTATACAGAAAGGTTGTGGGAGGAATCTAGGGGTGGTCTAGAGGAGGAGTTTGGGGAGGGTCTTCAGGAGTAGTCAGATGAGGTCAGACTCCAGTAATGAGTAATTAAGGGTGGGAAGTTGCTCGAGGCTACCTGGAGCTGACAGACAATGGTGGGCTAGGCCAGTTCAAGGGTGGAACAGAAGGATCAAGGGTGGGAAATTGCTAGTCAAAAGAGGGCTAAAGATTTGGGCAGAGCCACAAGGAAAGGCCTATGGTCTCAGGCTAATGCCTTACTTGGGAAAATTCAAGGAGAGCTCAAGGGGGCTCCCAGAGCCTGCACTTTATCAGAAATTGTCTTGATTTTTCTTTGGGTTCACTTATGTTTGTTTTGTTCTATATCAATTTCAATTTTTCTATGTTACTTTGAAATTTTTACATTCACAGAATCCCAAGATATCCGAGTTAGATGGGATCTTTATGTCACTTAGTCCTATCTAAACCAACAAAATGGTCCATGTACAATGCACCTGGTTATACACATTTGCATGAAGAACCCCAATAATAGGGAAAGCATTATGACCCAAAGCATCCCACTGCACTTTTGCACAACTCGAATTATTAGAAATATTTTTTAATGTATGTCTGTAAAACCCATGTATTGTTCCTTAATTTGTCCATAGGAGCAAGGGGAACAAAATTATCTTCCATGTGCTGTTCTTTCAAATACATCTTTCTTAAGTTACCAAACTAAACAAGTCCACCTCTTTCAAACAAGTCAAAAATTAAAGATCAGAAGATTATACATTAATAGCTGCAAGGGCCTTCAGAGCTCACCTAATGCAGTCCCTCCATGAATTGATGAGGAATTTGTGTCCCAGATGTATTTGCTTAAGGATATAGAAGTAGTGTAAAGAAATAGTGAACACAGCATTCCAACTCCAGTCCCTGTGATTCCATGTTGATTTTACTTTCAACTATACCATCTTATCTCTCTATTACATCAAATTAAATCTTTTTGTTACTCTGGTTTCCATCTTCTGTAAGTTACTTAGCTTGTTAGGGCTTCCCGAAAATATGATGCCCAGAACTGAACAGAGTAATAATCTGAGGCAGAACATATTGAAATCTTCACCAGGAATTTCTGTTTTTATTAATGTAGCCAAGATGAATTCGTCCTTTTTTATTACTCTCTCACACTGTTTATTTGTACTGAACATTAAAAAACTCCAGAAGAAAAATAAAACATTTTTCCTCAGAAAACTGTTTCTTACCCATATCTTCCAAATGGGCTGATTGTAAAATTGATTTTTAACTCAAAGGTAAAACATTATGTTAATTCCCATCAAACTTAATCTTAAATTCATCCTAAAGTTAAAACATTCAAAGATATTTTGTTTATATGTGTGTATATGTACATATATACATATACATACACATACACACACAGATAGAAAGCAGGGCAAGTTGGTTGGGAGGGTAGTTAGAAGCACACACTTTTGAAAAGGAACAGGGTCAAATAGAAAATAGAACAAGTAGAGGTGGGATAATAGGGAGGGAAATATAGTCAGTCTTTCACAATATATCCACTATGGCAATGTTTTGCATAACTATACATGTACAACCTATATTTAATTGCTTATCTTCCCAGTAAGGGTGGGTGAAGAGGTAGGAAGGAAAAGAATCTGGACTTCAAAGTTTCAAGATCAAATGTTTAAAAAAAATTATTATTTTATTATTATTATTATTACATACAACTGGGAAATAAGACATATAGGCTCTGGGGTATTGCCCTACTAGAAAGTTAGTAAATGTGTCAAGTGTCTGAGGCCAGATTTGAACTCAGGTCCTCCTGACTCCAGGGTTGGTACTCTATTCACTGTGCCACCTAGCTGCCCCCATAAAATTTATTTTTGAAAAAGGAACATGAATGGGATGAACTCTCCTGTAAAACAGAAGCAGATAGCAAAATGGGTTAAAAATTATAACTCTACAATATGTTGTTAACAAGAAACACATTCTAAACAGAGCAATATACAGAGGGAAAAGGCAAAAAGCTGGAGTAAAACATATTATGCTTTCACTGAAGTAAAAAAAAAATGCCAACAAGTGTAGCAATGCTGATCTCAGACAAAGCAAAAGCAAAAATCCATCTAACTAAAAAAGATAAAGAAGAAAACTATCTTGCTAAAAAAAACCATAGACAAAGAAGTAGTATCATTACTAAACAGGTATGCACCAAGTGATATAGCATCCAAATTCTTTGAGGAGAAGTTAAGGGAGTTAAAGAAAGAAATAGATAGCAAAACTATACTCAACCTCCCCCTCTTTGAACTTATCTAACCACAAAATAAATAAAAAAGGAGTTAAAAAGGTAAATAGAATTGTAGAAAATTTTGATATGGTAGACCCCTGGAGAAAATTGAATAGACATAGAAAAGAGTATACCTTTTTCTCATGGTACATGGCACCTACAAAAAAATTGACCAGGTACTAGAGCATAAAAAGCTTACAATCCAATGGAGAAAGATATAAGTATTAAATATATTCTTTTCAGATCATGATGCAATAAAAATTATTTGTAATAAAGGGTCCTAGAAAGAAAGAGTAAAAATTCATCAGAAATTAAATTATCTAATACTAAAGAATGAGTGGGTTAAACAACAAATAAAAGAAACAAAAACTTCGTTTGAGAGAATGACATTAATGAGAGAACATACCAAAACTTATGGGACAGAGCAAAATCAGTTTTGAAGTTTCATATTTCTAAATTCTTACATGAATAAAATAGAGAAGTGGGAGATCAATATCAAGGTCTTTTCATCTTGACTCGAGGCAGGTAGCTCCTACCTTAATCCACCAAACTGTCACTTGGTTTCAAAGGCAAACAGCTCCCAGGTCCTTGTCCAGCTCTCCATGCAGTTCCTGTTCCACACTGAAGCTCACAGTGTCCAGTCCATCTCAAATCTCTGTTCCTGGGAAGACAAGGGTTAACAAAGCCACAATAACATTCATCTACATTAACAAACTCATAATGATATTTGTGCAAAGTGCTGGCACCACAGTCATGCCTCCTCATTTTGGGGGAGCTCCAGATGACGCCTGAAAGTCTTGCCACCACAAGTTTGAGTTCTGTGTCAGTTCCCAGTTGTCATTTCTCTTCTCAGTTTTACTCAAATCTCAATTTAGTCTTTAGTCCATCAGTAGCAGCCCACCCTCCAGATGCTCACTGAGAGAAATTTTCTCTCTCTGTCTCTGTCTGTCTCTGTCTCTGTCTCTGTCTCTCTGTCTCTCTGTCTCTCTGTCTCTCTGTCTCTCTGTCTCTCTCTCTCTCTCTCTCTGTCTCTCTGTCTCTCTGTCTCTCTCTCTCCAATGCTTATCCCAAGAAGTTCTGTCTGTCCAGCTTGTGCTCTTCCTTATATAGATATTAGCTCCTCCCTATTCAGACCATTCCTGTTACGTCAGCAACAGGGGTTCATACCTCCTGTTTCTTTACAGAGGCTTAATTTGAAACTAGTGGCTAAGTACCCTTCAGCTTGGCAATATAAAGGGATCTTCAAATTGCATTACTATTACAGTTATACATGTATATTCATGTGAAACTTCCATAATAATCAAATTGTGAAAGACTAATTATATTTGTCTCTACCCAATCCTGCTCCCAATTTTCTCTATTCTCTCCTTTGACCCTGTCCCACCTCAAAAGTGTTGGCTTCTGCTTACATATCTCACCATTTGTCCTCCATTCTATCATCCCCCTCTCTCTTATTCTCTTCTCACCTATTCTGCTGTAGGGTAAAATAGATTTCCATATCCAGTTGAGTGTGTATGTTATTCCATCCTTAAGTCAAATTTGATAGAGGTAAGGTTCATTCATTCCCTCTTATCTGTCCCCTTTTATCTCCCCCCCTTTCCCTCCAATGTAAAAGATTTTTCTTCCCTCTTTTATGTGAGACAATTTACTTTATTCTACCTCTCCCTTTATTCTTCTCCCCATATTCCTCTCTCATCCCTTAATTCTATAATTTGCTTTTTAGATTTTATCCCTTCATATTCATCACACCGTGTGCCCTCTGACTACACACACACACACACACACACACACACACACACACACACACACTCGCTCCAACTTCCTTAATATGGAGAAAGGTCTCATAAGTTACATATATCATCTTTCCATGTAAGAATGTAAACAGTTCAACTTAAATAAGTCCCTTATGATTGCTCTTTCCTGTTTACCTTTTCATGCTTCTCTAGAATCTTGTATTTGCAAGTCAAATTTTCTATACAACTCTGGTCTTTTCACAAAGAATGCTCAAAAGTTTTCTGTTTCATTGAATTTCCATTTTTCCCTTGAAGTATTATGCTCAGTTTTTTTGGGTAGGTGATACCTGGTTTTAATCATAGCTCCTTTGACCTCTGGGAAATCATTTTCTGGGTCCTCTGATCCACTAATGTAGAAGCTGTTAAATCTTGTATTGTTCTGATTGTGTTTTCATTATTCCTGGATTGTTTCTTCTTGCTTCTTGCAATGTTTTCTTCTTGATCTGGGAACTCTGGAATTTGGCTATAATATTCCTAGGAGTTTACATTTTGGGATCTCTTTCAGGAGGGGATTGGTAGATTCTTTCAATTTCTCTTTTACACTTTGGTTCTAGAATATCAGGGCAGTTTTCCTTGACAATTTCTTTTTAAAAATGAAGTCTAGGCTCCTTTTTGATCATCATTTTCAGGTAGTCCAATAATTTTAATTATCTATCCTGGATCTATTTTCCAAGTCAGGTTTTGTTTTGTGTTTTTTTTTTTCTGATGAGATATTTCATATTGTCTTCTATTTTTTTATTCTTTTGGTTTTGTTTTATAATTTCTTGATTTCTCAAAGAGTTAGTAGCTTACATTTGCTCTATTCTAATTTTTAAGGAATTATTTTCCTCGGGGGCGGAGCCAAGATGGCGGCGTAGCAGCAGCAACACATTGCAGCTCTCACATAGCCACCCAAAAATACCCCTAAAATAGGACTCTAAACCAATCCTAGAACTCCAAAACGCACACAAAGATACTTCCCACTAAAGTCAGCTCGGCTACGAGGAACCATATCAGCACTGCGAACCGAAACCAGCCTGGCCTGAAGCCGCGGCTGTGCCCCGGGGGCGGCTGGACGGGAGGAGTTAGGAGCTTCAGGTGAGCGGATTAGCGGCAGCTGCGAGTGGGAATTGTGAAAGGGGGAGATAAGCAGTCTGGCAAGAAGGCCTCCAGAGTGGAAAAGCAAAAGGCAGAGGTTT
>JAQQSU010012400.1:0-11928 GCA_028627135.1 Pseudochirops cupreus
ACCTGAAGAAGGAAATGGCAAACTACTCCAATATCTCTGTCAAGAAAACTCCAAAAGGGGCCACAGAGAGTAGAGGAGGACTGAAAAAAGACTAAACAGAAGTTAGCTCCAGTTGTAGCACAGGAAATTCCAAGATTGGGGCAGCAATGAAGCAGAGTCTTGGCACTAAGTTGAGGAGGGAAATGATACAGAGCAGCGGTGCTCAACCTGTGGGTTATGTTCAATTTGTCACAATGAAAATACATCCCACATATCAGATATTTACATTACAATTCATAACAGTAGCAAAATTACAGTTATAAAGTAGCAATGAAAATAATTTTATGGTTGGGGGTCACCACAACATGAGGAACTGTATTAAAGGGTCACAGCATTAGGAAGGTTGAGAACCACTGATATAGAGAAAGTTCCTGATCTTAACTTTAACTCTTCATATTTCCCTATCTTCAGACTCCAAGTAACACTCCTAATAAAAATCTCCAAAAATCTTGGAATCTTCCTTACACAAAATTGACCTCCTAACTTATTCACTTCCGAATCTTCCTCATCCAATTATAATCTAGTTCTTTCCTTCTAGATCAATCTTCAATAAACATATACCAGGTTTAAATGTCCCTTGTATGTATTTTTTTTATATATGAATTTTCTTCCAACAGGGCAGCTTAGAAGATAGCAGATACAACTATCTCTGTTGTAGACATTTAATTCTTAGAGGTTCATGGTCCAGTGTCCTCCCTTGATTTGCAGAAGGATCCACTCAGACACTCAAACACTGAGTTAAAAGTTAAGGCCTGTGATGACAGACGACTTGCCATGTGTATTGATAAATGAGAATGAACGAATGACCCCCTCACTGCTATCAACAGCTATAAAGCTTTATGTTTGTATACTCCTCTATAGCTCTCTTTAAAAGGCATTTTCACAGACCTAATTTCATTTTGATTGTCCCCAGACTAAACACTAACCTATGTAGCAGTCAGTCAAATATTTACTAAGTGCCTCGGATGTGCTTGGCACTGTGCTAAATGCTGGGAATTCAAGGCAAGGAGTTTACTATTCCCCTTTTGCATGTGAGGAACCTGAGATGCAGACTAATTTAAGAGACTCGCTCAAGGTCTCTAGGTGGTAGAAGAGTCAAGACTAGAATCCAGGCCTTTCTACTCCTAATTCACTGTTCCTTCCACCACACCATAATACCTCTTCTATGCCTTAAGAGTTACATAGAGGAAACTGACCTGATAGGGTGCATCAGACTCTTGAATCAGTAATCACTACACACACACACATACACACACACACACACACACACACACACACGTTGATAGGCTGAAAGGCACAGATGCCTTCTTGCAGTTTAAAGGAAAGAGCATTGCAAAGAAGTTCCAGAGTATTTAGATTCCTCTGCACAAAACTAAAAGGAGTACTCTGCTTTAACACAATTGTAATGATCTGTGCCTAATTCCTTTTTCCCCTTCCTAGGATATCTTTACCATGGTAACAATTTTCACAGGGGCATATTTGCTGAAATCAGAAATATGATATTGAAACTGCCTCCCCCACTAAAACTGCCATTTTTCCAAGTCACTTGGCATTCACTGGAGCTCAAATTGCTCATAGATTTATGTTTAGCCCCTTACTATACACAATGTTTACCAGGCACTCAACTTTCTCCCACAAACGTAGTCATTCACATGCATAAAAATAGTAGCTTTTCATCATACCAGTGAAGGTTTTTGTCCAACAACTTCGCTTCACTAAACACTTAGGCAATGAAATTATGTCATTTGTATAGTTATGGAGTCCCCAGAAAGCCCACTCCCCACTACCTGTTCTGCTTCATGCCATCCCCAATTCCCAATTCCTACCATTGTTTATTCTCTCCCATTGGCTGAATCTCTTCACTGCTCCATGCCCCCACATCCATTCTTCATGCTAGTCTCTATTTCTCATCTGCCAAGTATAGATATATTCCTGTATAAATAAAAAACGTTATATTATATTTAAATATTTTCAGATTTTCTATAGTAAAAGTATTTGTTGTTCAGTCATTTTTCAGTCACTCCATTAGGGGTTTTCTTGGCAAAGATACTAGAGTGGCTTATCATTTGCTTCTACAGCTCATTTTATAGATGAGGAAACTGAGGCAAACAGGATTAAGTGACTTGCCCAAAGTCACACAGCTATTAAGTGTCTCAGGCTGGATTTGAATTCAGTTCTTCCTGACTCGAAGCCCAGACTCTATCTACCATACCCCCCAGCTACCGTAGTCAAAGCATATGATTCCTTTAAGACCAAGAGGTCTCTGGAAAAGGACTTTACAGTGGTGTGCTGGTATTGGTTCTTACCAGCAGTCAATTGTTAAATTTTGAGAGTGAACATTTATACCTCAGAAATCTAATAATGCTACAGATCAGGGCTTGATTGTTTTGTTGATTGTCCAGACTTAAGAAACTGATGGAGAAAACACTGGTAATGCGAACTAAACTCAAAAATATGTTCTATGTATATTTATTTTTTCCCAGAGAGCAGGTTATTAAACATTTATCTACATATTCCTGCTTTTGCATATATTCACAGTATATGCTAAATTTTCTTTCTAAAGGCTCAGCAAGTTCTACCATGACCTTACTGGCACATCAGTCTTACATGGAATTGGAGACAAAGTGGCCATGATGAAGGACCAAAGCTTTGGGGAATCACATTTAGACATGCATGTACATGATCAACTCTTGGCCATTACCTTCATTGTGGTTTCCAAATAATCTCTCTCCAACTGTCATTTTTTCTATTTGTCTTAGTCCTTAGATCTCAGTCTCCATAGGCATCTTGGTATGAACCTGCTCGGGCCATTTTCTTTATATTCAATCTCCCAATTTGAACCCTATCTCCCAGGGCCTATGAATGGGGAAGAAAGGTAATGAGTCTGGGGAGGGGGGGGAGTTCCAGAGACCCTGGAAGCACCTAGAAATGAAGGCAATTTATATGTAGATTCAGGTAATTGATCAGTAAACTATACATAGCAGCCAAATGCTGTTCAAAGAGGACCAGTGAGTCTAGGCATGATGTCTTGTCTTGCTCATGAATTAGATTGAAGCAAGTCAGAGCTGCACAAAGTCATCGGCCTCACTCTCTTCCAAAGTAATCGAAGTCCAATGCCAACACAAAAGTCAGGATGACTGGTGATGTTTTGAGATGATTTTGGCTTTTTTGATGTCTGACCAAGCTCTAAGTATGCCACAGTACCTGGAACATGGCCACTGGAACTGATTGCTCTCATTCACCCATTCTGCCAGGGCAAGTCTCACACGCTGGGAGTAGATATCCCTCTAATTCACTCCGGGGATTGAGGCCTACCAATTACTTTCAGCCTGGTTTAGCCCATCTGCCAAGACTGTTTTCCAAGTGTTTGACCATTGCACATGCTACAGCTTCTTGGAGCCACAGGCTAGACTTAAGTAACAAGTGGATACTAAAGGGGCAGGAGCACCCCTGAAAAGGGATTGGCAGCCCTCACACCAAATACCTCAAAAGAAGAGGAAAATTTCCTTGATGATTGGGAAAACAAGATCAAGAGCAAGTCATATTGCCTCAATTTATTTTATGGAGATTCTTCAACTCCAAAATGAGGGCAAACTTATCTGAAAACTGAAAATAAACATCTCTCATGTCAGAATTGGAGACTAATAAAGATGCCAGAAAGTTTCAAATTACTAACCAGTTTATAACCTATTGACATGGTCAGTCCACTCTACAATTACTTGAAAATTGATAATTACTTGAACCTTGTGGGATAATAAAATATCTGCTACTGGACACATCAGTATCCTGTGACAGTTGTAAGTGCATCGCTTAAAAATAAATTATTCATCAACTTAAAACCTCTGTGTTTCAGGGCTATGATGTATATACTCATGTTATCATTCTTTATTGTTTAAAAAAAATTCTTTACCAATTTAAGCCTCTCAGCATACCATTACTGATGAAATGTTATCATAGGGCTTATAAACATGTCATTGCACTCTAGGAAAAGTAGCAATTTGAGGGAACCTAAATAACATAAACATTTCAATATCCAAATACCACTTCTCTAAGTTTTTAGTTATCTGAAACATATAAGAAAATAAAATCAAGGGTTGAATTTGAAAACAAAAGTCAAATTAAATTTTGAAGATTTTATAAAGTGATAAAGAATGAAATTAGCAGAATCAGATATGTATGTATATTCATTAATTTATGTTTATATAATATGTAACATATAACTTTTTATAGTTATATAGTTGTTATATATGTATATATAGTTGCATACTATATATACATATATAGTTTTGCCTTTGTACCCCCAACACTCAAACTTACAGATATTAGGCACATAACAATATTTATTATTATTATTATTAAACACCTTAAGGTTTAGAAAGCACTATATATTTTATATTTTTATTATATATACATGTATGTATGTACGTATATATGTTTATATACACATATATACACATATATATATATATGTAAACACCTCATTTTGTCTTCACAACAAATCTTTGAGTTGAATGCTATTATTTGCCCAATTTTTCTGAGGAAGAAATTGAGGCTGAGAGAAGTCAATTGACTGTTTCAGGGTGATCCAACTAATAAGTGTCTGAAGTCATATTTGAACTCAGGTCTCCATGACTTCAAATCCAGCGTTCTATCCACTGTACCATCTAACTGTCTCTTTTAAATAAACACTTAATGTTTGTTGAATTGAGTTTAATTGAAGAGCACAAACAATGAAGCTAACTATTCTAGAATACCCAGTTCAAAATAAAATTTTAATTGCATACAATATAACACACACACACACACACACACACACACACACACACACACATACACACACACACACTTTCCCCAAGTATCACATTTTTGGTCAGAATTTTTCAAATATTCAGACAACATTCCTTAGGTCTTTCCCATAGGTTAGAAAGAGCAGGCGGGCTGAACCCAATCTGGAACCAAGCCAACCCCAACTGTTTGGTGCAGGGCAATTATTGGCCCTCAATAAACCCTGGAAACAGTAACAGTATAATTAGATACTGTAAGCAGGCAACTTGCCAATAACCACTTGACTTTACACATTTCCCTGGGTGTGATGACATCCATAGCCAGCAGGCTGGGACACCTCCAGGATGGGAGGGCTTATCTCACTGAGTTGTCAAATAAACACTTCTTATATGTCCTGTACCAAATCCAGCTTTTTAATTATAGACAATTAAGATGTCTACTACCGCAGTAGGGCAAGTTAAACTGCTAATCTGTGTGTGCAATTTAGATGGCAATCGCCCTGGATAGACTCCGAGGGAAGGGATGGATCATGCACAGACTGAATAAGTGATGGTGTAGAAGAACATTTCAGGGCCACACTCATGAGCTTCAAATGACAGCACACTCCATGACTGCGATGGCACAGGGAGGAGAAGTAACACTATGCAGCAGTGGGTTGCAAGCAAATCATGCTGAGACATACCACTTCTCTCAAGTTCTCTGGCTTTAGGATAGTGAGCAGAATTTAACCTGCAAAAATCATAGTACATTATGGTATAGTGGATGGGGAGCTGACTTTGAAACTAGGCATATACTCGGCTATGTGGTCCCAGGCAATCATGTCAATTATCCAAGACTATATGTTACAAAAAAAAGGTGCCAACCTGCAGTAGTAGCATTTCCTCACCTGGATTTCCCTGTACCAATGAAATCACAGATCCAGTCCCTATACTGTGTGTGTGTGTGTGTGTGTGTGTGTATGTGTGTGGCATTCTACTTGTCTGCTGATATTTTTGCCATTCTGTCAAGGATTTTTGCTTGGATATTAAGTCAAAGCCCTCATGATAAGTCCCAGCCCTGCTGCAAATTAGCTATGTGCCCTCTGATTCAGTTTCTTCACCTATAAAACAATATTCTTCTCCTAAGAGTTATTATGAAGACTAAATGAGTTACTGTATTTCTAACACTTTGCAAACTATCAACCATTATACAAATATGAATTCTATAATAAATGAAACTATGGTGAACTAAAGGTGAATACATGCTGGGGGGAAAAGCACAGAATGAAAAAACAGCAATCTAGAAAACCAGCTCCCTGTGCTGGTCAGACAATATCTGGAACATTCTATTCAATTTGAAGAGTCACACCATTAATCAGGAATATTAATAGACTTAGATTTTAGTGCATTAATAAACATTTATTAAGCACCTACTACATGTCAGACATTTTACTATACACTGGAAATACAAAGAAAAAGCAAAAACAATCCCTAGCCTCAAAGACTTCTATTCAATTTGAAGAGACAACATAGACATAAATAAGTCCCTACAAGGTTACTAGAGAGCTGAATAGATTAAAGTAGAATTAGAGAGAAAGACACTAGAAGCTGGAGAACAAAGAAAAGACAAAGTCTTTAGTCTGTGTGCTGTATTTTCTGTTTTCTGAGGGAATGATAGTAATGGCCATTGACTTTAAGAAAAAAAAGTCCAGAGTAACCACTTGCCCAGAGAGATTGTGAACTGAATGATTTGTCTGGAGTGACACAGAGAGTCACCGGCAAAACTGACACCAGGACCTATGTCACCATATTCCTAAATCAGAACTCTCCCACCACATCATATTGCTATATATCAATCTGTATAACCTCTATCTGGTAAATTTTCCATTTTTGATGGGCTTACTAAATCAGGAAAATGCTACACATACAATATGTCAGGATTTCAGCAAAACATTTAACAAAGTGTTTCATAGCATTTTTATAAACAAGATAGAGAAATGTGGGATAAATCTTTCAAATTGATTGAGAATTGGTTGAAATGCACTATGGAAAGAGTATTGAATTATAAAATCAAGGAGAAAAATAATTTCTTATTCATCTTTGTAGTCCCCTAAAACCTTGGACAGTGTTTTGAACACATAGAGCACTATATTAAATGATATTTGAATCAGTAAATGAACTTGAAGGGAGATCTCCAGTGATATTTTCTAAGGTTTTGTCCTTGGCCTTACATTCTTCAACATTTTCATCATTAATTTAGATAAACATATAGACAATATTCTTGTCAAATTGAAGACGACACAAAGTTAAGAGGGACAGCTCTTATATTGCATAACAAATCAAGATTTCTGCAATCTAAAACAAAGGACACAAACCGAGAAGAAGAAACGTAACTGAGATAAATGTAAAGTCCTTTTAGATTCAAAAAATTGATTGCACGAATTCAGGTTGGACAGTCACAGTTAATCAAGCAGTTCATGCTGGAAAGAACCCAGGGGTTTTCATCATGAGCCAACAGTGTAACATGTTTACTTTTAAAAGCTAATTGGATCCTAGTCTGAATTAATATTAATTTAGTCACCCTGTCCTGTGTGCTGGTCAGATCATATCAGGAACATTTTATTTAATTCTGAGAGTCAAACATTAATCAGGAATATTTTTAGCTTTAGAGTACATTTAGAAGATAGTCAGTGTAGGTGGCCAAAAACATCTGATCCAGGATTTGGGTAGTTCTGTGTGGCCAGCTCTGGGTCTCCCCAGTGATGCAGCTATGTGATGTAACTTTCCTGATGGTCTGGAATCCAGGGCTCTGCCCTGTTCGAGGATCTTGGCCATAGGATTTTCAAGGTCTGCTGGACATCTCAGTACTAACTAGAAACATTGAGAGAACTTCATCCTGCTCAAGGGAGACTATCGGAACATCCTGCCCGGCTTTGTGCCATGATAACCAAGACAGAGAACAAGCCAGTCACATATGATGTGGATGAGAACTAGGGCACCAGGAAGTGTCTTAAGAAAGTAGCTGTCAAAGACTCATGATGACTATGTTCTTTTTCGCTATATATATACACAGGATCCTCAGATGAATAACATTGGCTTAGTTTTCACTGGCTCACCTGGCCCATGTTATTCCACCCTCCTCTGTGTGGTGCCTCACCTGGTGCTGGCATCAAGTCAGGATAGTGACAAGGTTAGAAATTAGATGATTTGATGAATAAATGAAGGAATTGGAGACATTTAGCCTATACAAGGGACACTCTGTTGTCTTAAGCAAGTCACTTAACTCCCCTGGGCCTCAATTTCTTCATCTGCAAAATGAGAAAGTTGAACTAGAAGGCAACTGAGGACGTTCCTAACTCCAAATCTATTAATCTACAATCATATAAGGAGATTCAGGGACTACACTCTATCTGTATTAAAAGCCTCAGGAAGTATACAGGGCTGTTGCTAGGGAGGTCACTGCTAAAAGGGACAAGTGAAGGGCTAGCTTTTGAGAAAAACTATCTTGTGGCCATGGTAGAAAAGGAAGCTCATCATTTGTTAGCTTCTTGTTTGAACTAATTATTCTTGCTAATTGGGTGCTAAGTTATTTGCAAACTACAAAAGGAAAAGGAGTCCTATTAGCGTCTCCTAAATTTTGGTGCCCTGGGGCAAAGCCCTTAATATACTTCCATACTTACAATCCTATCCTAAGGTCCTTTCATAGGAATGCAATGAAACTTCAAAGCCTTCCTTGCACTCCCCATGTCAGGACCTTGCACAAAGTTGCTACTAAATAAATATTTGTTTCTGAATTTATCCTTGTCTATCATTTTTGTCTTTATATGCCTAGCATCTAGCCCACTAACCCATAAATAGTAAGAATTTGATAAATTCTCGTAGATTGGTTGCAATATTTATTGAACTAGACAAAACAATAATGAAATACAATTAGAGGAACAAAAGTTCTAGAATCTCAAGGGAAATAATGAGAAATGAGTATATATCAAGGGAATATAGCATTATCAGACCTCAAATCATATTATAAAGCAGTAGTCATCAAATATGATTTTGTACTCATTTGAGAAAGAAAAGCAGATCAGTGAAAGAGACTGGGTAAGCAGAAACAGAAGCAACTGAAAACAGTAATTCAGTGTCTGATAAAACCAACAACACAAATTACCAAGGAGAGGACTCCCTTTTTTTTCCTTACAAAAACTGTTGGGAAAATGAGAAAGCAGTTTGGTGGAAATTAGGTTTAGAACAACATCTTACACCATATTCCAGAATAAACAAAATGAAGATGTGACCTAAATATAAAAGGAAAAGTCTTAAAAAAAAAAAAAGAAGAGAAGGTAATAACTTCTACAGCTTTGGCTAAGGGATAATTTCTTAAACAGAGGAGATCATAAAGGACAAAAATGGCTGTTTTTGCTTCCATAACATTGAAAACATTTTTCATAAACAAAATTTTAAAAATCGAATGAGAAGAAAAACTGTTGAATGGGTAAAATATTTTCATCAATTTTCTCTGCTTAATTTCTGACATCTAAGATATGTAAGGAATTTGCACCAATACATAACACTGAGCCATTTCCTAACAGATAAGTGAGCAAAGGATATAGTTTTCAAAATGACTTAAAACTATGACAATTCAAAAATACACAGCATAGTGAAAAATTTCACCTGGAAATCAGTAAAGATGACAACAAATAGGAAAAATCAACATTAATGTACTATCAGTAGAGCCATGAATTGGTCCAACTATTATTAAATTCAGTCTAGTATTATGTAAGAGAAGTGAACAAACCATTCATAGCTTTTGGTCCAGAGTTCCACTAGTACGTATGTAAGCCAAAGTTAATAAGTCAACAATAAGGGTCTACTGCATACCAAAATACACAACACAGTACCCTTTTTGTATCATGAGCTCCTTGAGAGCAGGTACTATCTTTTGCTTCTTTTTGTATCCCCAGCACTTAGTATAATGCCTGGCAGATAATAGGTATTTAATAAATGGTTATTGACTGACTGGTAGCAAAGAACCAGAAACAAAGTGAGTGGCCATCAGTTTATGGAATGAGCAAAAAAAAAAAAAAAGGAACATAGAATATGACACATGACAATGTAAATTAAAAAGATCACTAAAAGGAAGCTCACCAGTAAGTAACTAAAAAGCCAATGATGGTCCAGGAGATCAAATAAAAAAAGATACTTTCCACATTGCACCAGAAATGTAGAGGACTGTGAGAGTAGACTGCTGCATACATAATTAAACCTGGTAAATATATAAGGTATCTTTGTGTAATTGTATATCCTTTTTCACTGGAGGAAAGGCAAGACAATTGGGTTTAAATGACTTGCCCAAGGTCACACAGCTAGTGTGTGAAGTGTCTGAGGTCAGATTTGAACTCAGGTCCTCCTGACTCCAGGCGAAGTGCTCTATTCACTGTGCCACCTAGCTGCCCCAATTGTATATATTAATTTTTTTTAAAAAGTCTTAATACTATGGAAGTGGCCCAATAACGATTATGACATAAAGACAAAAGGCATCAGTGAAATGTATTTTAAGATAAATAAATGAAATGGAATGCAATTATTTTTTTAAATTAACTTTTCTGTTTATTTTTATTTTATACCATTAATTTCCTCAAGATAATGAGTTACACATTTTCTCTCTGTCTTTTCCCTACCTCCCACCCCAAAACAGCAATCTCACTAAATACCTCCTCCCCCAATCTGCTCTCTTCCATATCCTCCCCAGTACCCCTTCTGACTTTCTGGTAGGGCAAGATGGATCTCCATACCCCAGTGCCTGTATATCTAATTTCACAGTTGCATGTAAATAATAATAATATTTTTTTAAACATTTGATTTTAAAACTTTGAATTCCAGCTTCTTTCCCTTTCCCCCTCATCTCCCACCCTTACTGGGAAGACAAGCAATTCAATATAGGTTGTACATGTATAGTTGCAAAAAACATTTGCATAGTGGATATATTGTGAAAGACTAACTATATTGCCCTCCATCTCATTCTGTCCCCCACTTGTTCTATTCCCTACTTTGATCCTGTCCCTTTACAAAAGTGTGTGGTTTAACTATCCTTCCCCATCAACCTGCCTCCCTTCCATCATCCCCCCTCTCATCCCCTTCCCCCTTATTCTCCTACAGGACAAGATACCCAATTCAGAGTGTATGTCATTCTCTCCCTAAGGCAAATTCAATGAGAGTACATTTGACCCATTCCCTTTTGCCTTCCTGTTCTTCCCCTTCATTCTAACATTTTTCCCTTGACTCTTATATGTGAGATAATTTATCCCATTCTGTCTCTCCCCATCTCCTCTCATTATATTCCTCTCTCACCTCTCAATTTCACCTTTTAAGTATCCTCCTTTCCTATTCAATTGATCCTGTGCCCTCTGACTATGTATACCAGTACAAACATATAGACACACTCACATATGTATTCATACACCCATATACCCTCCTATATAGACATATATATGTATGCATACATATATGTGTGTGTGTGTATACACATTTAAATTCTCTTCAACTAACCTCATACTGAGAAAAGTTTCATAAGCCACAATTACCATTTTTCCATTTAGGATTGTAAATAGTTCAACTTTGATAAATTCCTTATGATTTCTTTTCCCTATTTACCTTCTCATGCTTCTCTTGCTTATGTATCTGAATATCAAATTTTCTATACAACTCTGGTTTTTTCATCAAGAATGCTTGAAAGCTCTCTATTTCATTTAATGACCATATTTTCCCCTGAAATATTATACTCAGGGGGAGGACATAGGAGAGATTGGGGGAGGGGTTATCCAATGGTATGGCTGTTTTGGAGTGGTGGGTAGGGTAAAGTGGGGAGAAAATTTGTAACTCAAAATCTTGTGGAAATGAATGATGTTAACTAAAATAAATAAAAGTTTTTAAAAAAGAAATATTATACTCAGTTTTGCGGGGTAGGTTTGGTTTTAATCCCAGCTCCTTTGACCTTTGGAATGTCATATTCCAAGCCCTTTGATCTCTTAACTTAGGGGCTGCTGAATCTTGTGTTATCGTGATTGTGTTTCCACAATATTCAAATTGTTTCTTCTTGGCTGCTTGTAATATTTTCTCCTTGATCTGGGAACTC
>JAQQSU010012401.1:0-11928 GCA_028627135.1 Pseudochirops cupreus
TCTCCTTAGAATTGGGAGAAGGAACTTTTTCTCTTGAAGTTTCCCATACCAATGATTTCATTACCTTGGGCAAGACCATACAATCTTCAGAGTTAAGCATTTGCTTTGCACAAAGTAAGCACTTAATAAATACTTGTTAAAGTCATTCCCCAATTGATAAATGGTCAAAGGATATGAGAAGGCAGTTTTCAGAGGAAGAAATTAAAGCTATCCATAGCCATATAAAAAATTCTCTAAATCACTATTGATTAGAGAAACATGAATTAAAACAACTTCGAGGTACCATATCACACCTATCAGATTGGCTAACATGACAAAACAGGAAAATGATGAATATTGGAGAAGATGTGGGAAAATTAAACCACTTATGCACTGTTGGCAGAGGTGAGAACTAAACAGTCATTCTGGAGAGCAATTGGGAACTATGTCCAAGGGGCTATAAAATCATGCATATCCTTTGATCCAGTAATACCACTACTAGGTCTGTATCCCAAAGAGAACATAAAAAAGGGAAAAGGGCTCACATATACAAAAAATATTTATACCAGCTTTATACTGGGGGGAGGGGGAGTTATTTAGAACTCAAAATTTTATAAAATGAATGTTGAAAACTAAAAATAAATAAATAATTTCAAATGCTTGTTAATTGAATGGAATTGTCTATATTTCTCCTTAATTGCCCCTCCTCCTCCTTGGGAAAATCTTTCCATTTTTAAAGATGCCAACTTAAAGCCATCTGTTTCTGATGTTATTCTTTGTGTTGGGGGCAACCTCATTCTTTGTTGATTTTCAGTTGTTTCAGTCATGTGCTACTTTTCATGGCTCCATTTGGAGCATGCTTGACAAAGATATTGAAGTGGTTTAACATTTCCTTCGGCAGTTCATTTTACAGATGAGGAACTGAATCAAACAGGGTTAAGTGACTTGCCTAGGGTCACACAGCTAATAAGTATCTGAGGTCAGATTTGAATCTCAGGAAAATAAGTCTTCCAGACTTCCGACTTTCTACTCCAATCATTGTGCCACCTAATTCCCCAACCTCATTCTATTCATAACAATATTTTTATGTTTGCTTAGAATTTTTTAACTTAATGGGGAAAATTAGCTTCATAAAATTTAAAATGCTGTATGGATACACATTATGATCTCATTCCAAAAACACAATGGCCTGATTAGATTAGAAGGAGTCACTATTACTCCCCATATTTTAAAGGTAAGGAACAGGGATACTTTGATTTAATATCATCAATGTGACTATATTCCCTGGTATGGTTGACTATAACCCTCCTGGGTCATCTCATCTTGCACAACTTTTATCCATGTCTTTTCAATTCTCCTTAGGCTGTCCACTCACAAGGGTAGCAATCTTCTTTCATATACCTTAATATGACATGGGTACCAATTAAACTACCCAGAACTCATCACCTTTTCTCATGACATGATTCATTCATATCCTTTCATACTTTCCAACACTTTTCCCCACTTTTTGTAATACTACTTATTCATCTCTGCCTACTTATACATTTCTTTGAAAAAATATTTTATGCCATTTATCTCACATAATTCTATATTGGCTATATGTTTCAATCCACTTAGGCCGACAGTCCATCTGAGTGTTAATGGCATTAGAATGAACTGCATTTTAAATTTTTCTGAGGTTATAGCATTCTATATTTTATAATCATGTATTATTGGGGAAATATTAGTGTTAAAAAATTTAGGCTTCTGTTTTGAAGAGAGACATAGTATCATTAAGAGACCTGACTACTTACTCAAACGCCTGCTAAACATTTTCTATTTAGTTCCTTGGCATTGTTCACCTACATTGTTTGTACCAGATACATGCGCCAATGGATCAGCTGTATTTACTGTCCATAAAACTGAATGCCATCAATTAGACAACAGATATTCTTCAACCACTGAGGTTTTTATGTGTGGTTAGCTTTCATTGGATGCAGATCTCATTTAGAAGGTTCTGCAATGTTCTGGGCAATGTTATATCTACTCACAGGAGTAACTGGAGACCCTCACCATTAGAAGGTATCTTTGGGGCACCATTCATAGAGTGCTAATCTTGGGGTCAGGAAGTGTTCAGTCAGACACTTGCTAAATGTGTGATGCTGGGAAAATCTTTGAGTCTCAAATCCTCAAACATCCAAAACCCATAATAATAGTTCCAAACTCATATGCTTCTTTTGAGAATCACCTGAGATGACAAATCTATAAGGCATCTTATAAATCTTAACTTGCTTTATAAATGTTAAATACAATAATTATTATGATGTCATTATCTATAATGAATCTTTATTCATTGTGGGCATAGTGTTGAACATCTTCCATGATAGTGGACAATGCTTCTGATAATCCTACCTCTCTCTATTTTATACCTTCCTAGACATTTCTTACCAAAAGATTATTGAATAAAGTTATCAGTATTGTTGCTTTTTTCAAGGAATCTTGTATTGTTTAACATATGCATGGAAGACACCTTGGAGGAGGAGAACCTCTAAAGCTGATATTTTGCCCTACCATACCAATTTTTGAGAAATAATAAGTCATGGTATCTTGATTTTTTATTTGCCTTTCCTTCAATTTCATGATTGTAAAGGTCTGGTATATTGTAGAACATCATTTTTAAAATCCTGACCGTTCCCTACTTATATAACATCAAGGATTCCATTACATAGTTTATTACACGCCTAATTTATTCTCATAAAGACTTTGTAAAGATTGAATCATCAACAAATATTTTATGTAGAAGAAAGATTCAAATCATTTTGTTTGATTCCAGAGGTAAGAAGTGGCAGCAATAAGATGGCTATCAAAAATTCATATCTAGGATGGATGGAAGGAAAAATTCCCTGAAAATTAGAACTATCAAAAAGTACAATGAAATGCCTCAAGAAATAATGGGGGTCTGCTCAGTAGAGGTCTTTAAGGGAAGAATAGAAGACCAAATACTTATTCAGGATGCTCTGCAGCAGTTCTCAACCTATGGGTCATGACTCCTTTGGGGGTCGAACGACCCTTTCACAGGTGTCACAGGGGTCACCTAAGATCATCAGAAAACACATATTTCCAATACTTTTAGGAATGCAGACACCACTCCTCTATCTGTCTCCAGGCGGTCCGCCCACTTGCAGATATGCCCACATCCAAGTATTAAAGGGTCAAGGCATTAGGAAGGTTGAGAACCACTCTTGGCTATGTATGAATTGGACATGATCTTTGAGGACCCTTCCAATTCTTGTGTTATATGAACACACAATCCATTTGTACATGTGTATTCCAGAAGAATAAGTGCAAACAAGCAATATAGAGTGGGTGAGAAATGGCTCAGGATAGGAATTTACATGCATTTGCTTGACATAGGAACTTCCTTCACCTTTGTTAAAAGGTCTGGCAATATAACAATCAAAATGATTTCTTCACTCAAAGTTGCTCTTAAAATATTGTTGCTTTTACTGTGTACAATGTTCTCTTGGTTCTGCTTGTCTCTTTCCATAATTCATGCAAGTTTTTCATACTTTCTAAGATAATTAAACTCATCTTTTTTGTAGCATAGTAGTATTATATCACAATTATATATTGAAACTTGTTGAGACATTACCCAATTGATGGGCATCCGCACATTTCTCTTTGCCACCACAAAGAGGACTGCTATAAATACTTCAGAACATATAAGTTCTTTTTTTTCCCCCATAAATACTCTTTGGAATTTGATCTAGTAGTGGTATTGTTGGATTTAAGGAATTAAAAATAAAATAAATAATAATGTAAAAAAATACAATAATAAAATTATATCATGTTGAACTGAAATAGACCTTAACAATCACTTCATCCAACTTCTTCATTTTTATTGATTAGGACACTGAATCTGAGAGATTAAATAATTTGTCCAAATTTAAACAGGTACAAAATAAGCAGAATAACTCTTTCAAACATATGAAAGACATATAAGAATTAATATAATAAACTATTTATTATTATAAGTAGCAAGGAAGGTGATGATATATATCAATAGATGATGTTTCCTCACTGGGAAATTTTATAAAAAGATGATATAACATGTATACATATGTATATGCATGTGTGTATATATATGCATACACATGCAGGTATATGTAAGTGTGTATGTATATACACATACATGCATGTGTGGATTAATGTTCATCATATATGCATATATGTCTATATGCATAAACTGAATAGTAACTTTTAAAATGAATTTACTTCTAGATATTTAACTTTTCTTGCCCAGTTTTACATTTCCAATAAGTTGTCAAGTTTTGTCAATTGTCTCTAAAATATTTTTTCTATATCTACACTCCTTTTAATTCCCATTGTCACCACCTATTACAAAAACAGCACTGGCAGATTAAATTTTCTAATGCTCAGTTTTGATTGTGCCATTTATTTGTTCAAAAATTTGCAAAGATGACCTGTTGCCTATTCAGTGTTCACATTACTAAGCATGGGATTCAATTTATCCCAAAGTCTGGCTCAAATTTACTTGAAAATTTACATAAGATCACTACCTTTAATGCACTACATTCTCTAGACAAATGACTATTCTAGGTTCTGTGAAAAAGTCTTGTGATTTCTTGCCTCTCTTTTTGCTCCTGCCATGTCCAATACCTGAAGTAACTCTCCTATCCTTACCTCATACCTCAAACCATGCTTCTTGAAATCCTGCCCAACTTCAACTTACTTGTCTTTAAAAATGGGGTCAATAATACCTTTAGTACTTGCTTTATAGTGTTGTTGTGGATATGAAATTATATAATAGAAAGTGTTCTGCAAAAGATATAAATTTCAGTTGTTGTTTTACTAGACTTAGCTCAAAGACAACTTTATATAGCACTTGTCTTGACCCCCTCATTTTTATTAATTTCTTCATAAATTATTCATAACACATTTTTACTCTTCTTATACATTGGCATCATTTGCATATGCATCTTCTTTCTCCTAATGAAATGTAAGTTCCTTGAGGGCAGGGACCACATCATCATTTTTTTTTAATATCTTTATCTGTTTATAACAGAATTCATGGAACTCAGTCACTTAATAATTTTTTTTTTGAAAAGTATAGAACAAAGTAGCAAACCTGTGAATTTTTTGTATAGTATGAGTAGAAAAATGTATCTGGGTCTGTGTCTAGAACTGGGAAGAAATTATGTGCCAAAGAGGTCAAAGATCAAATCTTTTCTATATATGGGGTGGGGTGGGGTGGGGTTTCCTTCAAATAGAAAAAAGAAAAATTTGTGAGGCTAAGAAATACAGATACATAATGGATGCACCAGATAAGAGAAGTTTCCGGATATTGGACTTATGTACCCCAATTGGTTGTTAGAAATTTTAAAATATTTAGATTTTTAAAACAGGCTGTTTAAATCTGTTAATACATATGATATAAAACCATTCAACACCCAAGTTATGTGATGAAGTCTTTGGATCATTTTGTAGAATAATTTTACAGTTTGAATAAAATTATGCTACTTCATGGTCCTATACCTTTTATATGAACATTTTGAGAAGATCCCATTCATTTTATGATCTGCAATGGACAACATAGTTCAATTACCATATGAAAAAGTTAGCCACTTAAAATATGAATTAGTGTACTCAAGATGGCATATTGGTCCTAAAATTAGTCTTATGCATCATCAAACACAACTATGAGCTTCCAAATATAGAATTCAGGTCACTCACAAAGACTGACATGAAAATTAGGCCCAGAGTTGCTCTTTACATGTCAAATTACTGCAGATAAATGAAAAATTGTGCCTTCTGGACAAAAACATGTATAAGTCTATTATAACGATTTGGAAAGTGCATAAACAACTATAAATAAATATTTTTAGATTTATTTGATATGAGTTATTCTTCAGTATTTTAATGGAACTTCATATAAATTTTTATGGAAATTTCACATTTTTTCTACCTTATTTATGATTAGTAATTTTCTTTTAACTGGCATGAGCACATGAGATTTAAATGGTTAAGCTGTTGATAAAGATTTGAAAGTAACGTAAAGACCAGCAAAGATTTTATGCAAAGATCTTGGATGATTAAAATGGCTATTTTCCTCAATGGTATCTTATTTTTAAATTTATAAAAGATACAACTTTGGAATTGAATGGGTTTTATATAAAATATAATATACGATTTAAAATGTCCACTTTTAAAAATTTATTTTTTAAAATTTCTAACAACCAGTTGGGGTTTATAAAAGTCCAAGATTTGGAAACTACTGTAATCTGGTGCATCTATTATGTATCTGTAGATTTTAGCCTCACAAACTTTTCTTCTTCGTCTTTTTTTTTTTAAGAAATTGCAGATCAATGCAGAAATCTTAAAATCCTACATTTAGAGTGAATACTTATCTCAGGTCCAATCGTTTCAAGCTTTCTCATTTTAACTGAGCTAAGTAGCTTGCTCAAGTACACAAGAAACTAAAGGTCATACGTCGGATTTAAATCCAGATATTCTAGTTTCAGACCAAGGACCTTTGTGCCATGCAATGGTTAGAATGAGTACAACAAATAAAAACCATAACCTCATTCCTAAACGCAGTTTAGATAAGAACATAATAGCCTATCTAAATCTAAAAAGCAAAGCAAAACCAAACAAAAACAATTTGCAATACTGAAAAATCTGGACTTAACAACATCTCCATAATGACTCCTAATAATGAAATGAATGGTAAAATGTACTCTCTTATCTTGAATGATTTTTTAAAGGAGGTAAACATTTTTGAATAGAATGTGAAAAGACTTTTCTTTAACAGCACAAATCTGATTAGTAAATTGATTTTGCTCGAACAGAATATATATATATATGTATATATATATATACATATATATATACTTTTTTTTAAAAAAAAGGCTGGTCTGCTATCACTATCATGAATGAACATATTCTCCCACAGAATTTGAAGGAGCGTAATGACATGTCAGAACCTTCCCATAATAGCATATTCTGCATCTATTTCCATGATAAGGACCAAAGTGAGAAAGATGGGGCTATCTGAAAATACTCTGAAAGAAAAACATCAATACCTCCATTATAGAAGCACCTTGAGATAACTACAAATTGAACTGCTGACAGCCACTGGAACATCAATTTTAGTTAGTGTTCGTGAGAGAAGGCATATATTCTGTATTGTCTAGAAACAAACATGCAAGACAGATTTAATAAAATAAAAGTATATAAGAACTTGTTAATATTTAATTAACCATTTAAAAAGAGCTAAAAGTTCACACACAAGAAGTAAAAACAGTGAAAATATGATTTTTTAAAATAAATATCAGGCAAAAACTATATTATAGAGACTTGAAGAATAAACAGAGGAGAGAGAAAAACTTTAAGGAAGGAAGATGAGAAAATGTTATGGTTGGCTCTATGCTCAAAAGAAATCTAACAAGACAAAAGTATACAATGAATCAACTGTAAATCAGAAAGTTTGTATCCCATTAATATAATGATTGATGGAATGGCTACTTCAAGGTAAATGACTAAAACTCTGGTTTATATGAAGAACTGGAACCCAGTGGGTCAGGATAAAACCATAATTATTGGTTCAAATACTACAAATTACTAACAAAGCATTTCACTATCTTCCTGTCATAAAAATTTAATTAGCTCTTTCATAATAGGAAACATCATATATTTAATCATAAAATGTGGAAATCCCAGCGATCCCTTTAAATTCAGTCTGATTTCATATTTATGGACTTCAAAATCAACTTTCATAGATTGTATAGTAAACTCCATCCCCATTTCCCACCCTCCCCTGAACACAAGAAACAAACTATGAGGAGTTCTTTAAAAAAGTCTTGGCAGAGAGACAAAGGGGATATGCCAAAATTCCCAGGGTGTGAACAATAACACTTTATCGATTCTGTGATTACTGAACAAGCCATACCAAAGGACAATAACACTCCTACTTTATTAAAATCATCTTAAAGACTTTGACTTAATTTTTAATTCATGCCATAGTCAGATATAGCAAAAATATAAAATAGATCCAAATGAAGCAAGAACAGTAGAGTATTTGATATTCATATGAAAAACCGTTCTCCATTACAAATACACCACCAATGCCATGATGTCAAGAACAATTGATGGAAAACCTGGCATTTTCCAGGGAGATAGTTAAGCCTGTGTGATTCTGTCTAACCTTAAACCCATTATCATCACTCCTGAATAGAAGAGTGTGACTTTCACATGAAAGAGGAAGCTGTAGCAAAACATCATATTAATCACTTGATATACTTGGTTGACATCAAGTTATATGACTGCTGAAAAGCACATTAAACAGCTGCCTCATCTCATAGAAACTCCAACAATATCAAAATGTCATTTGTACTTGATAAGTGTAAAATGTTTAATGTGATCCAGGGAAGAATAAAGACTAGAGATTCTGAGTTTAAAATCAGAGGGCCAATTGAACCAATGAATAAAGCTGATACGAGTATCTTGTTCTCTAGAAAAGACGATCCCAGCATAAGGCTATCAAGGAGAAAGTGACAACTGCAGATCTTAAGAGACTAATTGCCATCCTGAAGTCAAAGTTGAAAGGGAGTAACTCATTTGTAGCAATTAACCTCAATGGGCTATCACCCCTAGTATTTTGGTTTGCAGGGTAAAAATGGACAGCACAGTGCTAATGAAACAGAGGACTTGTCACACCAAAGCATCCAGAGAGATATTAACAGGAAGGGGATTGATAAATGTTTTCAAAGTATCAGATTAAATAGGCCAGAAATTCACAGAAAAACATTTGGACCAAGCAGATCTCACTTTAAAAAGCATGAGTAATGTCTTTAAACAGGTACATGCTACTAGATTTATCTAATGTAACCAAAGCTTTATATATGTATTGAGTCTTTTTGAAAAAGCTAACATGCTAATATAGAATCAAAGGGAAATCCATGGGTAACCACCATGTTAACTCAACCAACAATATGTCAACAGAAACCATATCAAAGAAATTACTAAGTTATGCAGATCTGTTGATAGAAGTAGAGGAGTTTATGGTGACAATCTGGATTCTCATTGCTGCTAAAAATTACAGAAAGATAAACTCTAAGGTGGCTTGTTTTTTTTTTAAGTCAATTTTCAATTATGTAATGAAGTTGTGACAATTATGTAGTGTAGTGTGGTATAGTGGCAAAACCTTAGCAACTGCTAGGCAGATAGGTGGTGCAGTGGAGAGATCTACCGGGTTTAGAATCAGAGAGTATCATCTTTACGAGTTCAAATCTGGCGTCAGACACTTATTACTTGTGTCTCTGAGCAACGTCATTTAGTTTTGTTTACCTCAGTTGCTCATCTGTAAAATGGGTTGAAGAAGTAAACAGCAAAGTATCCAGTACCCTTGCCAAGAAAACCCTAAATGTGGTCATGAAGAGTTGGTCACAATTAAAACAACTTAACAAAAACAATAGGTTACTGGAAAGATATCAGATGACTTTATATACAAGTAGTTCAGTATTTATAGATGGACAACAAAACATTAAAAATATAATCCTCTTCAATATATCCTTACAAATTCAATAATAAATTATCCTAGAATTAGGGTTTAACTGCAGAGAGAACTATTGATTACAACTACCAATATGTAACATTGATTCAAAATAAATGTCAGAATGCTAAATGTTCAAAATTTCCAAACTACAAGGAAGAAAAATTTTTCATAATATGGAGACTGAATGCAAGAAATTAAAGACATATGGTAAAAATACAACACAGCTATCTGTTGTTCTATCTGCTACTGGAATTGAAACAAAGATTTTTTTTCAGGAAACCTGTGCAAGATGAGCTTATATGACAGTACTCTTTTTTTCCATAAGGAAAGCAGTAATTTTATCCACCTGGGAATTAGCTCTCAAGACATTAAATAAAAAAGAATCAGGAATATCAGGATAGAGACTTATCTTCTCTCATCTCTGTTTGATCCCCATAAAAATATGTGAGATGAATGAGATAGTACTAATAAGGGAAACAGAAAAAAAAGCTGTTTTATTTACATAATTTCCAAACTGCTGATAATGAAAATCTCATAAAATATAGAGATTTATTGGGAAAACAATCAAAATTATATGGGAATAGAATATTATTTCCATAATCCTCTCTGCTACTGGGAGTATCTCAAAATTGTTCCCAATAAGCCTACAGAAGATAAGCTTGCATCAAAATATTTTTATACAATTACCAAAAAAAAATTATTTCTTCTACCTGCAGAGAAATGTTTCAAATACTAAACATAAAGGCTTAATAGGAAGGTGCTGACTTTTCCTGGGACCATTTGTGTTGAAATTCTAACAATTGTAAGATGAGATAAGTGAAAATAATAATAATAATATGCCACATTTCTAAAGTGTTTTATAGTTTATCAAATGATTTCCTCATAACAACCCTGTGAGCTAAATACAACACTGTGTAAACAGTTTGAACAAGTTCTGCAAAGCTGATTGTTAAATTTTCAGTGGATCATTTATACCTCAGAAATTGGCAAACACTACAAATCAGGATTTAACTTACTATTTTGTTGAAAATATTTATGAAAATGATGGAGAATAAATTAACAATGAAGATTAAACTTAAAAGTGTGTCATAAGTATATTTCTCCTCTCAGAAAGCCAGTTCAAAATTTATAAGTCCATCATTGGTTACATAGTACAAGTATTCTCCTTATCATTTTCATCATCATCAACTTCATCATTATTCTTAGAAGCATTATTATCCTTATCTAAAAGATGAAGGAAATGAGATTAAGAGATAGAACAACGTGATTAGATCCATGGTTAGAAAATGCTATTTATCGTACAATATCCTTTACTTCTTCATAAAGACTTTCTCTTCTGCCCTAAAAAGAAAAGCTTAACAGGGCTATAAGAAGAGCTGAACACTAGGGAACCCTTGTCCAATTCATGTAAACCATGATTTGTAAGCAAGACAGAGTGATGTTAGCTGCCAAATACCATTTAAGATGTACCTTTATTTGCTCTGACAAAGCCACATTGCTTTCAAAGCCTTTCCAGATTAGCATAAATGAAATCCAGAATATTCTAAATTAGAACCTTTCCTCATGAGTTCTGATTACATAGTGATCTTTTAGCAAAGTATACAAATTAAACCAACTACGTGTAAGGAAAGCACAATTATTTGGAAGGATAGCTTGATGGTGAAAATCATGGTTCAACTCTATTTCTGATGATCTACTAGCTGACTATAGAAAAAGACTTTTGTTGTCTTTTGGGATAAGTTCATTTCAAAGGCTTGAGAACTACCCTTGTGGTCCTATCATACCTCAACTCAACATCCTGGCAGGATGTGAAACCAGCAGCTATAGATAGCCAATGGTTCCTAGTTTTGGAGTTTTAGAGCTGGAGAAGGGTGATGCTCTGAAGAGGCTCAGCCCTGAAATTGGCTTTTCCCCGAACCAGCAAATCCAGAATGTGATGACCTTTTGAGCATGAGACAAAATTTATCAATTGATTCAAGTTTTTGCTTCTAGAGTCAGTTAGCTGAAATTGAGAAGTGGAATTTGGGTGACGGAAGAGAGATATCGAAGACAGTTATTTTTACTCATGTTAGTTTGACTTTCTTTTTGCTTTGTCACTTTTCCATCTTTATATATTAATAGTTACAACAATATGCAGTAACATTTTAACAATTTTCATTGATTTGAGGGAGTTGCAAAATGTTTTGCTTATGTTACCCCATTATATAATAATGTTAATAAGTGCAACACTAATGATAGTTATCATTTATGTAGCACTTGCTATGTATTAAGTGCTTTACAATTATTATCTCATTTGATCCTCAGAGCAGTCGTGGGAGGTAGGTGCTATAATTATCCCCATTTTACAGATGAAGAAACTGAGGCACAGAAGGGGTTAAGCGATTTGCCCAAGGTCA
>JAQQSU010012402.1:0-11928 GCA_028627135.1 Pseudochirops cupreus
TCACAGTGTGCTCACTATGGAGAGGTTCTGCGTAATTCCACATGTTCAGCCTGTATTTGTTTGTCCTTCCAGTGGGAGTGAGTGACGAGGGAGGAAGAGAAAGAATCTAGAATCTAAAGTTCCATAATCAAATGTTAAAAATATATATGTATATATATATATGTATGTATATATATGTATATATATATGCAATTATTATTATTATTATTATTATTGGCTACATCCAACTGGAACTTGAGATACACAGGCACTGCAGTTGGGAGATCCATCCTGCCCTACCGAAAAGTGACATAGGAGAGAATAGATTGGGGGAGGAGGGACACACTGGGATGGCTGTTTTGGGGCGGTGGGTGGGGGAAAGAGGGGGAGAAAATATGTGATTCAAAATCTTGTGGAAATGAATGATGCAAACTAAAATAAAATTTAAAAAAAAAAGAAGGGTCATGTGCTCTGAGATGGGAGCCATTGGGGGGGCTCTGAGGAGGGGCTGGAGGTGGAGCAGGACTAGCAGCACCTGAGGGCTAATCCTCCTAGGACTGCCCAACATCATTAATAATATTTGGGGGCCAAAAGATTCTTTACAAAAGCAAAACTGTCATTTTTATTGTGAAGCCCAATACTCAAGAGTAATCCCTAATGTCCTTCTGAAGAGCACTAAGTGCTTTGGCTGGTCATTATCTCAGGACCCCTCTGCATGGACCTGGCTGCTACTATTATCTGCACCACTTAGCAAGCCAGTGGTTCAGCTAAGAATGCAGCCTTGATTTGCTTATGGCTTCCCCTGCCTCCCCTCCAGACCACAATGTCTTTGGTGCCAAAAAGCTTCTCTACAAATGTAGCTTTTTTTTTAAAGGAGGAGGGGCAAAAGTTGGGAACCACTTCAAGTAAATGGCATGCTTCTTCAAATGCAGTTTCTAATGCATCGCCAAAGCTGACAGCTCCAGCCTGCCTTCTCCTGGCTAGAAAGAGATGGGAGGTTCTTGCACAAAATACTAACTTCTGTGTGTGTGTGTGTGTGTGTGCTCACGCGCGCGTGCACACGCACATGCACATGGTCATGTTATACACACATGCATACAATCAATAAGACAATATCTATAAATGCTTGCTCACGTTCCCTTTGTTTTTGCAGAGAGAGACACCAAAGGGAAGATAATTGCTATCTTCCAAGGGTTTGGAAAAGTGATTCTCCTCCTGGGATTTCTGTACTTATTTGTCTGCTCCTTGGATGTTCTCAGCAGTGCTTTCCAGCTGGTTGGAGGTATGAAAAGAATATCAGAGAGGGTCAAAGGTTTGTGGGTGGTTTTGTTTTGTTTTTTTTCTTTCTAGTTGATTTTGGTTCAGCCTATAGCCAATCAATAAGCAATCTCAACCCAAGAAATCTCTTTTAAACCATACTCTGACTGACGGGGTGTCACCTTTTCATCCATTCCAGAGATAGGTTGACATGGTGCTTCTTGATTCAGACTTTCCCCCCTTCTCTCCTCTACCTTCTCCAGTGCCCAACCCACCTAATGTAGACTCTAGTCTCTGGGAGTGAGACAATTGAAGGATTAGATTTCAAAAATCTTTATGAGCAGACTTTGTGATATGTCCCTTGCCCAGTGAAAATGTATCTATAATTGTGTGTGTATACACATACATACATGTATATGTGTATGTATATATACACACATCTGTATATGTACATATATAATCTGATAACATATATATGTAATTTTATATGTATGATCTGGTAGCATGTATATATATATATATATATATATATATGTATATGCTAACATAATCTCTAGTTTCAGAGACTGGAATCTGTCTAGGATACATATGTGTGTTTTGTGCTGTGTTGGCAGCAGAACTGGGTGTCTGAGAAAAGTGAAATGGGTCAGATTTACTCGAAGAAAATGAAGAGGAGAATTGGGGTGATTTTGTCCAAGGCTTCCTCTCTCCCACTCTTTCCTATATTCTCTACACAAATTCTTCCAGTTATATCTCAAAACAATCTGTGTTTAAAGGCAAAGACTCTGGGATGTGAGAATGTGTGTGTGTGTGTGTGTGTGTGTGTGTATGTGTGTATGCGTGTTTAATCTCCAACCTGGCCTAGTATGTTTTCCACACAGTTGACTTCAACTGGTATAGTGGATTGATGGTAATTTATTTTTGATCCCAACCATTTGCCCATTTGGGCAGCTATGTGGCAAAGTGGATAGAGTGCTAAACCTGAAGTCTCATCTTCCTGAATTGAAATTTGCTCTCAGACACTTAATAGCTGTGTGACCCTGGACAAATCACTTAACCTTGTTTGCCTCAGTTTCCTCATCTGTCAAATGAGCTGGAGAAGGAAATGGCAAACCACTCCAGTATCTTTGCCAAAAACCCCAAATGGGGTCAAGAAGAGTTGGACATGTCTGAAAAGACTGGATAACAACCATCTGGACAATTGACTTCATTCTCTACTACACTTCCTTTGTGTAAAGCCTGGCCTTCCTGTTTCTACTTTGCAGACTAGTAGTGGCCATTATTATCACTCAGGTCTGGGGCAGGGAGGGGGCATACAAGGAAATGGAAGATCCATCTCTAACCTCAGGAAGTTTGCAATTTTGTTGGGATAACACAACATGAACATGAAAAGGATTTCAGGTCTAATGGGGACCTGGGATAAGCATTTATATATTGTTTACTATGGGTCAGGCACTGAGCTCAGCACTTAAGAGATACTATTTCATTTCATCGTCTTAACACCTCTATGAGGTAGGTTCATTCTACAGACAAGGAAACTGAGGCTGAGGATGATTAAGTGACTTGTCCAGGGTCACACAACTAGTAAGTGTCTGAGGCTGGATTTGAACTCACATCTTCTGGATTCAAGGAACAGTGCTCTATGCACTGCATCAACCAGCTGTCTCAGAACCCACCAGTGCAACAGAGATGCTTGGTAAGGGACAGAGTTAGGTGGAGAAGTTTTGAAGGAAGTGCTCCTCCCCTCCAGTGGAAGGACTGCTTGAAGGGAATGGAGGAAAGGAGAGGCCCCCTTCTAGGTTGGAGTAATTCTTCCAAGGCACAGGAACATGCAACTATGGGTGAGGAACAGCAAGTGAATTTGTTGTGATACAACAGAGACGCTAAACTGGAGTGAGAGAAGGTGCTGAGGTTGAGGGCAAAAACTGACACTAATTGGCATTTCTATAGCCCTTTAAAATTTGTGCAGAAAAGTAAAAAGTGCCTTGCCTGTGCTCACACAGTGAACCAGGAGCAGGATCTGACTCATGGCTTCCTAAAACCAAATTCAGCCCTCACTGCTATCTGCCACACTGCCTGCCTAGGCAGCCAGTGACTCCTCTTCACTGCCCCCCCGCCCCCAACATAATGGGCCCTAGCCTTGGGTCTGGGGCCCAGCAATCCCAACCAATGACCACAAAGGTTATTTTTTAAATTATTATTTCATTACCTTTGCAGGAAAAATGGCTGGGGAGATTTTCCGTGATGGTTCAGTGTTGAACAATCCTTTGGCTGGCTTGGTGATTGGGGTGTTGGTGACTGTCATGGTGCAGAGTTCCAGCACATCCTCGTCTATCATTGTCAGCATGGTATCCTCTTCATGTGAGTTATCCAAACACGCAGACGCAGACACAGACACACACACACACAGACACACACACACAGACACACAGACACACACACACACACACACACACACACACACGGACACACACTCACAGCCTTGTTGGTTAGGCAAGCCCCGATCTGTTAGAAGAATTTCATTCTAAATTTATTTGCAATGTGGGCTGGCCTTTAATTTTTATCTTCCTGCTTTTCCATCTTTCCAATCTTGGGATAGAGCTGTTGTCACAGACACCACTGGAGCAGTGACCACATTCCCCAACATTGCTGCCAGTGGTCTCTAGTTTTCTTGCCATATCATAACCCAGTTACAGTTCTGGGCACTTGGTCTCAGCTGTACTGACTTGTTCTTCACTCACAGGAGATCTTCAGGCAAAGGTTGGATGAATGACTTACTGGGGATCTTTTAGAAAGGATTCCTATTGTTTATCATGGTCAGATTCCATAGCCTTCCCAACTTTTTTTTTTTTAAGCTGATTCCTTAAGCATTTTTTTCCCCTGTAAATTTCTACTTTTTTTCTTCCTCATTTACCTTTTTCCTTTGACAGTGTTGACAGTAAAGGCAGCAATTCCCATTATCATGGGAGCCAATATTGGGACTTCAGTCACCAATACTGTCGTGGCCCTCATGCAGGCTGGAGACAGGGACGAATTTCGAAGGTAGGAAGTTTTGTCTCATTTGTTTGCTAGTCGTGTTTTCTCCATCACTGCAGTAACTATCTTTGATAAACAAAGTTGAGAATCTTCACGTAGCTCCACAGATATCTCCCAGGCTCTTCCAATGGAATTTGTTATAGGGCAGATTATGGGATGAGCATATATACTGAGCAGTTCAAATGACTCAACCTAGTCATAAATTATCAGTTGATAACGATTTCATTTTTGGTACAATGCAATTCCCTTTTATATTTTGTTCTTCTAGACTCATAAAAAGCAAAACATATTCTAGGAGTATCATCTGGGAATGGGTAACAGGTCACTGGGGGTGGTGCTGCTGCTGCTGGATAACAGATAAAGGGAATCTTTGTCTCCCTAGTAAAGCGAATATCACCAGAATTTTATTTTCTGAACTGGTTTCCAGGTTTTACTGACTCCTATAAGGGGATCAAAGCAAGTTAAACTATGAAAACTTGTAAGAAGTGATGAGCACATCATTTTTGCCTTTCTTGTTGAGTATAATAAGGGTACTATACTCAGAGCCAGAGCTAGATAGGGAATCTCAGAAAGGACTTTGTGTTGAGAAATTGCGCAGTTCTTTGACAGTAAATGTCATACCTTGTCTCTTAGTCAATAGAAGCAAGTCAGGAGAAGAGCCTGACTGTTTATATATATCCTTTGGTCATTCTACACCATTGGGCCCACACATATTTAACCTCCCGACTGATGTTTTTTAAGGCAATTCTGCTTTGGTCTGTGAATCACAAACACTGTAAGACCTAGTGGTGATCCTGCAGGGTAAATGTCCAGTAAATATTTAAGTGAACATAATAACAGCTGCTTTGTCTATCCCAAAAGACCTAAGTTGGTCGTAGGGGAGGCACTTTTAACTGGAATGAAGAGCATTTCCATGACACGCCACATGTCTCACAGCCATAATAATAGAATGGAGTGGAATGAGTATTTAAGTGCCTTCTATATACCAGGCACTGTTCTGCTCTTCATTTTACACATGGATCTCATTTGATCCTCTCCACAGTCCTGTGAGAGAAGTGCTGTTATTACCCCCACTTTTAATAACAGAGGGAAAAAAGGCAGGCATAGCTTAAGGGTCATGGCCGCACAGCTAAGAAGTGGCTCAGGCTGAATTTGAAGTTCAGTCTTCCTGACTCCAGGCCCAGCATGCTATTCACTTTGTCTCTAGCAACCTCTCTTTGTAGTTCTGAGATTAGATTTGATTTGAACTCATATCTTCCTGGATCCAGGTATAGTGTTCTATGCATCTTGCCACTATGGTAAGGGAATTCAGATGGTATTATGGTGATGAGTGTAGACAATGCAGTCTTTTACCCTCACATGCTCTGTTCATTTGTAGGGGGGGGGGAGGCAAATGGGTCTATGGTTTCACTGATGAGAGGAAACTTCCAATGTGGAAACCCCCCCAGGGTTGATGCTGATGGGCCAACTCCAGCAGTGGGTTGGGTCACTGAAAAGTATTAAGTGACTTGGTCATGGTCCTATGATTAGAAGGAGACTTGAAAGCAGGCCTTCCTAAGTTTCAAGCTCATCTTTCTCAATGATATTCACACTGTGTTTTCTCATTCTACCCTCAGTAAGCATCTTAATGAGTGACAGAACAATACTGTAACATTAAATGCTTTGGGTTTTCTCCTTCTTTTAGGGCATTTGCAGGAGCTACTGTCCATGATTTTTTTAACTGGTTGTCAGTGCTGGTGCTACTGCCTGTGGAGGTGATCACAGGCTACCTTTACCACCTCACCAATGTCATAGTGGAATCCTTTCATATCGAGAGTGGAGAAGATGCCCCTGAACTCCTGAAAGTCATCACGGATCCATTCACAAAACTCATCATCCAGGTGGGCATCAGAACTCACTCTGGTTTTGAAATTTAAGGTGAAATAGCACCAGTGGTGAACTTGGTTCCCTTGGCAGGGGAGTTAAAAATCTCCTCCAATCTGGAGTGCTAATTGAATGTTTCTCATACTCACTGCGACTCCCTCATTTCATTGCCTGGGTGAGTGAAGCTACAGAGCAAGCACTGGGTTGCTTGGAGCACCATGTTGGCAGAGATTCATTCATTCTTCACCCCATTCTGCCATTTTGTGTCAGATGATTTTTTTGGATGTTGTTGACAGCATTGTTATTTATTACCCTTTAGATCAGTGTGATCACCTATCTCTAGCAAAAATATTTTAATTCTGCATATACTTTGCCATTCATCTGGCCAAAAAGGAGCTCTTTCCCCAGGGATGCCTCCTAACTAACCAGGATTTATTGATCCATTATTATGGACCAGGCACGTGGGGATACAGTGACAAAAGAGAGAGACCCTCATTGGCTTCAAGGAGCTGGTGGTCTACTGGGGCCCCTGAAACGGGGCAAAAGGGTTTATCTGGGCTGATCCTCTTCAAATTAACATGAGACAATGTAGTCCTCTGGAAATGAGGCTCATCTGTGTCTCCCTTTTGCACACATCCTGGTTTTCTCTTCTATACACTGGAGCCCCTAGGAGAATAACCAATTAACTTGTACTCACAAATCATAGCTGAAGAACAGGCTAACTCTTCCTCATGTCTGTTGCTTTCCCCAGCTGGATAAAAAAGTCATAAATGAAATAGCTACAGGAAATGAGGCAGCAAAAAACAAGAGCCTGATAAAGACCTGGTGTAAAACTTTTAAAAATGTGGTAAGTATCAGAAAATGATTCAGACGACATGGATGGGGGATTGAGAATTCTCTGTTCCTCCTGTGACATTGAGGGGCTGCAACTGCTGTTGGTTTTCTATGAATTTAGTGACCTAGACCCAAGCTCTAGTCACTCTGCCCTAGTTATAACTCAGACTATGGGGCAGAATTAGACTGCTCCAAGGTAGGGATAAAGCAATTGACCGCCCAAGTCCCCCCATTCAGGGTCACAGTTCTCAGTCCGAGTGCAACTCATCAGGCCTTCAGAAGTAATCCTGATGTTCTGTAGGCTCATCCAGTGCTCTGTAGACCCAGCACAAAGGCTGAAGGTCTTCTCTGGGCATTATGGGGAAGGTGAGGAAGAAAAGAGAGGGGCAGTGTGGCCAGTGGGATTCATGTCTTTGGTGCTACAAATTGTATCTTCACAAAATACCATTCTTGATAATAGTTTTTTTTTCTGTATTTTGTCATCTTAGACTTTAAGCAACGTTACTGTTCCCTCACCAGAAAATTGTACCTCTCCCAGTCTCTGCTGGACTGATGGGAACATGACCTGGACCCTTGTGAACACAACGTATGAAGAGAACATTGCAAAGTGTGAGTAGGAAATCTTCTGGAAGATCTGCTAAGTGAAAGAAGAATTTCTAACCCTATTCTCAACATGGTTCTGTCAATTCTAACAGTGTCCTCCTCATAATGGTGTAGTGGATAGAGTTCTGGACCCAATTTTGTATAGTGGCTTTAGAGAATAACTACCTACCTAAATAGCTGTAGTTTACTACCAGGAGGTAATTTAGGAATTGAAGCTCAGACATCAATCCCAACAATGTCCTCCTCATAATGGTGCAGTGGCTAGTGCTCCAGACCCAGAGTCAAGCAAACTTGGTCCTAATCTAGCCCCAGAGACGCTATCTGAGTCACCTGAACAAGTCACTCACCTGCTGCCTCATCCTCCTGGATCTCTGTAAAGTGAGGGTGGAGATCATAGCAGCTACCTCCTCAGGTTGTTGTGAGGATCAGATGTATCTGCAAAGCACTTTACAGACCTTCAGGCACCATATACATGTGAGCTGTTGTTGTTGTTGTTAAGTTTGTACAGCACTTTACAAAGCACTTCATTACATTTTCTGTACAATTAGCCTGAAGCAGCAAGTAAGTAATGCAAACTCAGGCAAATCTATTCCTGGAGAGGGGGAAATGCCGTCTTTGGTGCAAAGATCAGAGGATGTTAGAGCAGGAAGGAGCCTTTGAGGTCACTGAGTTCAAGCCTCTCATTTTACAGAGCGGGAGACCTCACACCAGAGGTTGAGGAACCTGCCCATTGTCACAGATCATAGCAGAGGTCAGAGTCCACATTCAAACCCAGGACTTCTAACTTCAAACTCAGTGCTCTTTCCAGTTGTTTACTTAACTGTCAATACACCTTCCTACACTCACATTTCAAGGCTTTTTAGGGTCTTGGGGCTAAATGTTATTTGGATTTAAGTTACATATCTTTTGAGATTTGTTTTTGAATGTATGAACCTTTGCTTAATTTGGCTTATTTAATACAAGGCATGGTGCTGTATCTGGGTTTAGTGATGAAGAGGAAGAGAAAGATGATGCTAAGTGGCTCCTCTCCTTGTTCCAGGCAAACATGCATTTGTGGATGTCAGTCTCTCAGATCTGGGCATTGGCCTCATCCTTCTAGCCCTCTCCCTGCTGGTCCTGTGCACTTGTTTGATCTTGATTGTCAAGGTCCTGAACTCTGTGCTCAAAGGACAAGTTGCTGCAGTGATTAAGAAGACCATCAACACAGGTAGGCATTTCACTCTCCCTGGGCCTTTCTGTGGGCAGAGTCCTTGTGAAAAAGATACTTTCTTGTTCTGCTCTTATTGTGCTCTCTGAGATCCATGCCTGACCCATCTGTCTGGAGACAAGAACTCCACGTGACCCTGGTCTCCACTGGTGTTTTTTCCTTCCAGAGCAGCAGTCCTGGGAATCCAGGTTGTCTCTTTTCTTTTGAATTTGCATCATCCAACTAGAATGAAGAGCTCTCAGAGCTCTGGGTGACCCTTTAAGATTATACATTACTGAGAATCTAATAGCCTGCATTGAGAGAGGAAGTTCCCTCACCTGAGGGCATTTTTATAATGCCTACTGCATGCTAGGCCCTGTGCTTAGTGCTTTTCACAAATATTATCTCATTTGAGCAAAGAAGAGAATAAATGTAATTTTGGGGACTTTGGCAGGGTAACTCCTGAGACATCCCTCTTGCCCCACCAGGAAACTCCTGGCTGACTGCCTTTAATTGCCTTGGGAACTATTTCTGCTCAAGGTTTTGGATTTAATTTTTAGTAAAATGACTGATTTTGAATTGCCTTTAGAGTGATCTGTTGTATGGGATATGATATACTGACCAGGACAGTTATAGAAACGGCCTTTTTTTTCCTTCTGTTTCCCAGATTTCCCCTTCCCTTTCGCCTGGCTGGCAGGCTACCTTGCCATCCTTGTTGGAGCTGGGATGACCTTTATTGTGCAGAGTAGCTCTGTGTTCACCTCTGCAATCACTCCTCTGGTTGGTAAGTCCTCCTTTCCTTCCTTTCTTTCCCCTTTTACATGCCCATGTCTCCATTTTGACATGTGGTCCTGCCATGCTCAGTCATTCCCACCCAGGATGGAATCCAATGTCTTTTTTTTTCCCCTTAGGCATCGGTGTGATCAGCCTTGAGAGAGCTTACCCTTTAACCTTGGGCTCCAACATTGGTACGACCACCACTGCCATCCTGGCTGCATTAGCTAGCCCTGGAAATACTTTACAAAGTTCACTCCAGGTCAGGATGCACAGTTATGATTTATTACCTCTTTCAATTAAGCTCTCTTTTCTTAGCTTACTACTAAATCCTTCAAATAAACATGCTGGTTTCTTTCTTATCACATGCTTCATAAGATCGTACCTGCCTTAGAATGACGACCTGTGGTCTAAAAACTGTCCCTAGGTATTGTTCTCAGAAGCTGAACTTTTAAAATAATGACCAGATATATAAATAAATAAGAGAGAGAGCAAAGTTAGGCATAAAATGGATAATTTCACTTACATTAAATTTAAAAGGTTTTGGACAAATAAATGTAGCCAAGATCAGAAGGAAAGTAAAAAAATTGGGAAAACATTTTTATATATAGTTTCTCAGATGGTCTCATGTCTCAAATGTATAAAGAACTTTGTCAAATCTCTAAGAATACTAGTCATTCCCCAACTGAAAAATGGTCAAATGATATTAAAAGGCAGTTTTCCATTGAAGAGATCAAAACAATGTATAGTCATACAAAAAATGCTCTAAATCCTTCTGGATTAGATAAATGCAAATTAAAACAGCCTTAAAGTATTGTTTTAAACCTATCACATTGGCTAAAATGATTGAAGGAGAAAGTGATAAATGTTAGAGGGGATGTGGAAAAATTGGGAGATTAATTTGTTGTTGGTGGAGTTGTGAGCTAATCCAAACATTTTGAATATTTAAAATTTTTCTAACTTGAGATCTATAATAAACAAATTAGGATGGTGAACAGTTAAGTTACATTACCCATCCCATACCTTATCCCTTGTCCCATGCATAAAATGATTGAAAAAGGTATGGATAACTTTCACCTTTTTGCCCTCCTATCAGTCAGAAAAGGTGGTATGGTAGAAAGAACTTATGACTCTGATGTCCAAAGACCTGAGTTTGAATCCCAGCTCTTTTACTTGCTAGATGATTGGCATAGATCCATGTTTTGTTTTTAGAGGAGAGAGAGATGACTGTTGGTTTCATGGTGGGAAGAGAAGCCTCTTCCTTGAAGGATGCTAAGGATCTCTTTGGGCACAGACCAGAAGGAAAAGTATTCTGAGATGGGGAAGGTCCCAGGGATATGTCAAGTGAATAAATATCTTCAAAGAACTGGTCTCATTGGAATGGGTGAAAATGGTTAGGGGCAGAAATAATGTCAATAAGCAAACTCTTTTGAAAAAGAATAGGGTCAAAGGAGAAAATAGAATAAGTGAGGGGGCAGGATAGGGTGGAGAGAAATATAGTTAGTCATTTGCAACATGACAATTGTGGAAATGTTTTGTATAACTACACATGTACAACTTATATTGAATTTCTTGCCTTCTCAATGAAGTGTTTGGGGAGAGAAGGAGGGAGAGAATTTGGAACTCAAAGTTTTAAAAACAAATGTTAAAAAAATGTTTTTTACGTGCAACTGGGAAATAAGTTATACAGGCAATGGGGTATAGAAATCTATCTTGCCCTATAAAAAAGTAAGGGAGAAGATGATAGGGGGGTGTGATAGAAAGGAGGGCAGACTGGGAGAAGAGGTAATCAGAATGCATGCCATCTTGGGGTGAGGGGGAGGGGAGAGATGGGGAAAAATTTGGAACTCAAAGTCTTGTGGAAATGAATTTGAAAACTGAAAATAAATTAGTAAAAAAGAAATAATATTAATAATGTTAATAGGACGTTCATAGATACCATCTCCTTTTAAGCAGCAGGAGGTAATGCTGAAAAAGGTAGATGATGATCAAGTTCTAAGGGGCCTTGAAAGCTGAACCAAGGATTTTGCTTGTTGTCCTTCCAACATTGGGAAGGTAGCAGGTATTGGATTTAAGGGTAGGATGTCATCAGAATTTTGATTTAGGAAATGTGTATGTCTGTAGGATGTATCAGAGTTGAGAAACCAGCCAGGAGGAGGCATTTGGAATAGGTCTAGGGTCATAGGTCTAGAGGTGGAAGGGCTTCAGAAATCATCCAGTACAACCTCTGCCCTTATTTTATAGATAAAGAAACTGAGATTAAATGACTTGCCCAACATCACACAAGTAGCATCAATCAGAGGAAAAACATCAGCATTTTCCATCATACTACAAGTCCAGGTCACAAAAAATGAAGATCTGGTGGTGTCATCAGGAATGGAAAGGAGGGGATGAAC
>JAQQSU010012403.1:0-11928 GCA_028627135.1 Pseudochirops cupreus
AATCCCAGGCCTATATAACTAGTTCTAACTCTACTATCTTATGTATGCTTTGTGGGAAGATAAGTGGCAGGCCTGGAGTCACAAAGACCTAAGTTTATATACTTACTAACTGTATGATTCTGGGCAAGTCACTTAACCCTGTTTGACTCAGTTTCCTCATCTATAAGATGACCTAGAAAAGGAAATGGCAAACCACTCTACTACCTTTCCCAAGAAAACCTCAAATAAAGTCATAAATAGTTGGATATGACCAAATAATAACAACTAAAAGCTACTTAAGGGCAGGATCCTAGCATCATAGATCTAGGGTTGGATGATAATAATAAAATAACATATCAAAACCTACTGGATATAGCAAAAGATATAATCAGGAAAATTTATATCTCTAAGTGCTTATGTCAATAAAAAAGAGAAAGAGAAGACCAATAAATTGGATATGCAATTAAGAAAACAAACTACAAAAAGAACAAATTAACAATCTCTAATTAAATACTAAATTGGAAGTCCTGAAAATTAAAGGTGAAATTAAGAAAATTGAGTATAAGAAAACCTTTGAGTTAATGAATAAAACTAGAAGTTGGCATTGTGAAAAATCAATAAAAATAGATAAACCATTGGTTAATGATTTTTTTCAAAAGTGAGAAGGAAACCAAATTATTAGTATCAAAAATGAAAAGCGTGACTGTACCACCAAAGGAAATGAAATCAAAGCAATTATAATGAGTTATTTTTCTCAATTACATGCCTATAAATTTAATAATTTAAGTGAAATGGAAGAATATTTACAAAAATACAAATATTTGGCCTAGATTAGCAGAAGAAATAGAATATCTACATAGAACTATTTTAGAAAAAGAAATTAAACAGGCCATAATTGGGCTTCCTAAGAAAAAAGCACCAGGATGAGATTAATTTACAAGTGAATTCCATCAAACATTTAAAGACCAACTGATTCTAATATTAAATAAATTTTGGAATAATAGTTGAAGGAGAGGTCCTACCAAACTCCTTTTGTGAAACAAATGTGAAACTGATACTTAAACTACGAAAAGTAAAGACAGAAAAAAAAATTATAGACCAATTTCATTCATGAATGAGGAGAGAAAAATCCAAAATAAAATACAAGCTAAAAGATTAAAACAATGTGTCACAAAATTATACATTATGACTAGGCAGGATTCATACAGGATTGCAGGGATGGTTTAACATATGAAAACCTATTAAAATAATTGTTCATATCAATAATCAAAGGAACAAAAATCATATGATATAAATAGATGCAGAAAAAATCATCTGATAAATTATAAAATTCATTTCTATTAAAACATTTGAAAATGAAGACATAAATGGACTTTTCCTTAAGTTGGTTTAAAAAAAAATTTACCTAAGACGATTAGCAAACATTATTTGTAACGGGGATAAACTAGATGCCTTCCCAGTAAGATCAGGTGTGAAACAAAGATGCCCACTGTCACCAATATTATTCAATGATGTATTGGAAATTCTATCAATAGCAAAAAAGAGAATAAAAATAAATAGATGGAATCAGAATAGGGAATGGGGTTATAAAGCTATCTCTTTTTGTGGATGATATAATGGTATAGTTGGAAAATCCTAAAGAATCAACTTAAACAGTTAATTGAAATAATCATTTAAATAAAACATCAGACTATGAAGTAAAACCACATAAATCATCAGCATTCCTATATATAACCAAAAGGATCCTGAAGGAAGAGTCAGCTAGAAAGATCCCATTTAAAATAAGTCTAGACAGTATAAAATACCTGGGAATACATACATCTACCAAAACAAACCTAGGATTTATATGAACAAAAGCATAAAAATATCTTTGTACAAATAAAGTGAGATTTAAACAAATGGAGAAATATCAATTGTTCAGGGGTAGGCAGGGCCAATATAATAAAAATGACAATTTTATCAAACTAAATCTATGTATTCAATGACATTCTAATTAAATTGCCAAAATATTATGGAGCTAGAAAAAATTATAACAAAATCCATTTGGAAGAACAAAAGGTCATGAATATGAAGAAATAATGCAAAGAATTGTAAAGGAAGGAGGTTTAGCAGTAGTGAGTCTTAACCTATATTACAAGACAGTAATTATCAAAATTCTCTGATACTGGCTAAGAAATACAAAGGTAGATCCATGAAACAGATAAACATACAATCTGTAGCTGCAAACAAATATAGTAAGTATATGACATTACACAGTCCTTTGTCTTTTCAAATAGAACACAGGAATTCCTCACTTTTCATGAGCTAGAATTTCTATAACACTGATGGTTGCTAAATTGGAACTCAGGTCTTCTTGACTACACATTCAGTGTTCTTTCCACTATGCCATTTAGCTGCCTCAAACATGGAATGTCCTTATATTTGACAAATGACAAGTATAAAGACTCAAGTTTTTGGGATAAGAATAATTCCTTGGTAAAATTTTTTGGGAAAACTAGGAAGTAATCTGGCAGAAGTTGGGTATAGAACAATATTTTACACTGTTTACCAAGATAAGGCAAAATGGATACATGACCTAGATATAAAAGGAGACATTACAAGAAAATTTGAAGAACATGGAACATATTCTATATCCGACTTATGGATAGGTGAAGAATTTTTGAACAAAGAGATACAGAGTATTGTGAGATATAAAATGGATAATTTTGATTACATGAAACTAATGTAATTTTGTACAAATAAAACAAATGTGGCCATGATCAGAAAGAAAAGAGAAAACTGGGGAGGGGGTGTTATAGACAGTTTCTCAGATAAAGGTTTCATATCTCAGATATATAAAAGACTTTGTCAGATCTCTAAGAATGTGAGTCATTCTCCAATTGATAAATGGTCAAAGAATATAAACAAACAGTTTTCTGATGATGAAATCTAAACAATTTATAGTCATATAAAAATGTTCTAAACCATTATTAGAGAAATGCAAATTAAGAGAACCTTAAGATATCATTTTACACCTATCAACTTGGATAAAATGATAGAAGGGGAATGTGACAAATGGTGAAAATATGGGAAAAAAACAAAACAAAACAAAACCCTTAATTGTTTGTTGGTGGATATGTTGGTGGAGCTAGTCAACCAAATGGGGGAAAGATTTGTAATTATGCCCCCAAAAGTATTATACTACCTATATCCTTTGGCCCAGCAATGCCATTATTAGGTCTGTTTCCCAAGACAATTAGGGAAAATGGAAAAGAACTTACATATTCTAAAATATTTCTAGCAGCTTTCTTTGTGGTGGCAAAGAACTGGACAATGGGTGGATGCTCACCATTTTGGGAATGGTAGTATATTACTCTTCTGTAAGAAATGAAGAGCTAAATGATTTTAGGAAACATGGAGAGTTTTCCATGAAATAATGAAGAACAAAATGAACCAAGGGAACACCATATACAGTGACAGCAACATTTTGTTAAGAAAAACTTTGAATAACCAAGTCATTTTGTTATAAACATCTAAATCAACCACAAAGATCCTATAAAGACGATGCTGTTTGAATCTGGAAAAAGAACTGACACATACACACTTGCAGATTTGTGTCTAATGGTAGCCATCACAAAGTTTGGGGGTGGGGGAGGGGAAGAAAAAGAAAGTCACAGAACAACTTTGTTTTATATTTGGAAGGAATAGCAAGTTGAATATAACGGATCAGCAATTTCAGGTGCAAGCCTGATTTTCTACTCAACTTTGTTATGGAAATAATTGTTTTATTTCTTAAACTCAGAATAAAATAAATATCTTTTAAAATTAGTTTTAAGACTAGAAGGAATCTTAGAAATCATTGAGTTCAATTGTTTTGTTTTGTTTTTAAATTTCAGGACCTCTATGTAACACTCTTAAAAACTGATGGCCCTGATGAGTTTTGGTTCATTTCAGTTATATCTATTTATATTTAAATTTAAAATATCTTAAAATTACTAGGGAAATAGTTTTGACTTTGTAGACCCACAGAAAGGGACTAGGGGTCCCTCAGGGGTTCCTAGACAATAGTGTGCTGGTAAATGTTTAACAACTGACTTTAAAAAAATGTACAAATGATATGCTTTATAGTTTTACCCTCATTATTAACATTTCCCCATGATTTTCTTAAGTCAATAAATTAACAAAACAATAAATCATTGTAGCATTTACTCATTTCTGATGTGTAAATGTTCACACTGAAAATTTAACAACTGACTTCCCAGAACCATTTAATGCTGGCTTTAGCACCTTGCTGTCCCCAAACCACACTTCCCATGAGAACTGGTCATGTAGTCCAACCTCGTCATTTGACAGATGATGTCATATATAAGGAAATTCCATGTTTGAGGCAGCTAAATGGCACAGTAGAAATAACACTGGATGTGTGGTCAAGGAGACCTGAGTTCCAATCTAGAAAACCTCAGTGTTATAGAAATTCTAGCTCACAAAAAGTGAGGAATTCCTATGTTCTATTGAAAAGACAAGGGACTGTGTAATGTGCCAGGATTTTTATCAGAAATGGATTTTAAAGGGGGCAGGGGGTTGTTCTTGCTTAGTCCTTTGAGTTATGTCCAAATCTTTGTGACCACATTTTCAGTTTTTCTTGGCAGAGATGGTAGAATGATTTGTTATTTCCTTCTCTAGCTCATGTTATAGATAAGAAAACTGAGGCAGACAGGGTTAAGTGATTTACCCAGAGTCACATGGCTAGTTAAATGTCTGAGGCTGGATTAGAACTGAGAAAGATTTCTGATTCCAAACCCGGAGCTCTATCCACTGCACCACCTAGCCGCCTTTTGGAGAATTGGGGGGGGGGGGGCGGAAGAGGTGGAAGAGGGAGGTTCCATTTCATAGTTCAAAAGGATAAACTTTGATAATTGGAAAAATTCATGAACTCACAACATTACAGTCACTGGTGATGCTGAAAGATTGCTGCCAATGGCCCTATGCTTCCTGCACAGATGTGCAAACTCTACAGAATTCCCAGGGAATACAAAGTATGTGGCTTCAAACAAAAACCAACAAACTCCTCCCCAGTTTAGAAAGACCTATTGTAAATATCAAGAGAACCCAGAGAATTCCTAAGGAAGGGGATGAGAGCTGATAACTTGCTTTGAGGCGTGAAGGCCAACTGAAAAGCAGGATGCGATAAGAACTGTTCACCTTTGAATAACACATTCTCCTGGCTACTTACTGTGCCCAGGTCCACCTCTGGACCTCCTTTATGTCATTCAGTTTCTGATTCCCTTACCCTTTCTTTTTTTTCCCCCAAAGTGCTATGATTTTTCTCCTATTCTCTAGCTTTCCTACCTTTCATTGTATCCCTCGCTCTCCTTTCCTCTACTTTTGCATCAGTAAACATTTATTAGATACCTAATGTGTATGTCAAGAATTGGGCTAGGTTCTGGGAACTTTTTTTTTTTAACATTGAAACAACTCCTGTCCTCAATGAACTTATTATAGTGATCTCATATAAGTATATACAAAACACAGAATATAGGTACAAGGTTCATTTGAGGGGAAGGCACCTGCAGCTAATTTTTATCTACACCTTGTCTGCTCTCTCTCTCTTCTCTCTCTCCTCTCCCTTCTCTCTGTCTCCCTGTCTGTCTGTCTCTCTGTCTGTCTGTCTCTCTGTCTGTCTCTCTATCTGCTGTCTCTCCTTACTACTTTCTTTGTGTGTCTCTCTCTTCTCCCTTTTTCTTTTCTAATCCACTCCATTTTTCTCTGTTTCTGCCTCTCTTCCTATCCATTTACTTCTCTATGCTCCTTTCCTATTCTCCTTTCTGTTTTTTTTTTTTGCTAAATTGGCCTTTATATGAAAATGAAAGCATATAATATATTACTTACTGTATATTTAAACCTTTTATGTTCTCTACTCTTGTTTTAAGGTAGGTAAATTTAAAAAAAAATCATCTCTCATTTATTTTTTAAGTATTTGTGTGGTTCTTAATTCCAATTTTATCCCCTGGAAATCATAGTGGAATGGGACATGAGCATGAAGTCCTTAGAAATATTATGTATGGGGAAAAGCTCAAGATTTAAATTCAGAAGAGAAAGTGGTTTAGAATTTAGTTCCACTACTTTCTTGTCTTTGTTCCCCTGAGGAAGTCATTGATTCAGCCTCCACCACTTTCTTCTTCTGTAAAATAATGGGACTGAATTAGATTTTTTACTTAATCTAAAATCCCAAAATTTCTAGCAATGATAATAAAGACTGACACTTACTGTATAGCCTTTCTTGCTGGTAGAACAGGGCAAAATTTCCTCTAAAGTAAGAAATCAGTGATTGGGTAAATCAGCTAGTTAAATATGTAGCCAACTATGGGAATTTTATTTTACTAATGAATCACTAGAGGTGTAGAACAACTTACTATTTAATAGAGAGGAAGAACAGATAGTAAATAAAGTAAATCCAAATCCAAACCAGATTTGGATTTGAGACCTGAGTTCAGATCCCACTGTAGAGACTTACTACTTATTTGACCATGGGTAAGTCACTTTACCTCTCAAATCCTCACTTTCCTTAGCTGTAAAATGGAAATAACTCGTAGGTTACCTATGATTACATGATTCCTGTGAGAAAAGCTTATGCCAATTTGTTATTGCTAATTGTATGAAATGCAGCATCGAACATTTTTTTAAGTGATCATAGGTTTCCCTTTATCTGCAGAGTTATCCACATTTTGATTTTTTCATGTTTATTGACTTGTATTTAATTGACAAAAAATATAAAATTGTAGGAGTTGCAATTGTTTAGGAACCTCTGCAACTTCCTTGGTAATCTTCTGAGAGAACATGGACAAGAGCTGCACAGGATAAGCAGGCATGAATGGACAATGATCTGCATGAAGGGAGGAAACAGCCACAGGATCACAAATCTACGTGGCGTACCAGACGACCATTCAATGTCACCTTTTGTCCATGTTAGTCTTCAGTATTCAGGAAACATTATTGCCTGTGCTACCGTTCATGTCCATGATTGATAAATGTCAATTCAACATTTTAGCTGAGTAACAAAGAAAAATGCTCAGAAAATCAACAAACTTGACCTACATATTGATTTATAAATATTAAAGATATTTTCTTTGATCACTGAGAAAGATCTGTGATCTTACTTTTTTTTGGGGGGGTGGCAAGGTAAGGATTCAGGGAATCTGCTGTCAAAATATAATTTATTCTGGGCACAAAGCCATAAACATTTTACACACACACATATACTCATACACATATATGCCTTTTATGTATGTGTATACATATGTATACATACATACATGCATGCAGGCAAACATACATGCATGCATGCATATACAACTATGTGGTCAGCACAGCACAACTGAAAACATACATATGGCACACAATTGTATGTTGTATGTCTGTGAATATGTGTGTGTGTACATTTCAAGTTGAAATTCACGATTGCAAACATATTTTATATTTTTCAAATGACTTCTTTTTTTCTCTGCTTCCCTCTACCCTCTGGGGGGAAAAATCTTATAAAGTATGTATAAAATATTGCAATATGCAGATGCGAAGATATCAAAAGAGAAAAAAAATCACTGAATAAAAACATTAATCAATTAATATCTGTCACAGAGCTGGGAAAAACAACAACAACAACAACAAAATAAAACAACCAATATGGGTAATGAACCTATCAACCATAGTACAACTAGTACTACATAAAACCAGATAAATATTATTTATTTTCTGCTTAGGACTGCCTTCTAATGACATTTTCATTTTCTGGGAAGCTGATAGCATCAATCATTCATACATATTAAGGAAAAACTTTTCTCTCTATAAATTCATGGATTCTGTAGCTCAGAATGATTATAAATAAGGGTGTGTGTGTGTGTTTGTGTGTGTGTGTGTGTGAGTGTATACATGTGTGCCTGCCTTTAAATGGGGGGTAAATGAACTGAGCTTATACTGTATGTTCTAGAAATTGATTATGATTAAAATCTAAATGTTTAACATAATGCATTTTCCAAATGACATACTCTCATAACAATTAATTAATTAGTTATAGTTATTTCCAAGGCAATGCACATACAGTACTTGGCAAATATCCAACTTTATCCATTAATATTGGCTCTTTGAGGAGAAAATATTGAAATAACAATGCCTTCTTTTTAGGCAAAGCTCTCCATTGAATGAGCTCAGTTAAGGACTAGCTTAATCGTTTCAGCATTTAGTTCTAGTTCCCCTTTTAGTCAACAAAATTCAGGATCTATACATTTTTAAAAAAATAGTTTCTAATTCTAATGACTCTAAGCTTGTATTTATAAATGATCGTTAAACATTTTTGTAGTTGTTTCAGATTTGTTTATTTAAATGACTGATGAAATCTATCAAATGTTGTACAATATGAATGTATCAAAAGAATTATTTTATAATTCAAGGAATTTCATTCTCTGTGGACATGGCTTACAATAATCCACATTATAACTTGATTATGGTCAGCTGGGACTTGTGGATTCCTAATCATGGCTTTGACTACGTCATTCAGTTCTTTAGAATAGTAATTGAATGCTTAGACACATTAATATCAAGGATGAAATGTTGCTTAAACAAGAACCTGTCAATTGCAAATATGAAATTGTCTAAAGCAGTGGTTCTCAACCTTCCTAATGCCACGACCCTTTAATACTTATATGTGGGCATATCTGCATGTGGGCAGACCAGCCAGGAGACAGATAGAAGAGCGGTATCTCAGTTCCTAAGACCATCAGAAACATGTGTTTTCCGATGGTCTTAGGCAACTCCTGTGACCCCTGTGAAAGGGTCGTTTGACCCCCAAAGGGGTTGCCACCCACAGGTTGAGAACCACTGGTCTAAAGGTTACTAGGATTGGAGTTTGATTCCCAGCTCTGCTATTAATTGTGTTCACTTTGGACAAGTTACTTCATCTCTCTCTGTGCCTCAGTTTCCTAATTTGTAAAATATGATATCAGACAGGTTGGCCTCTTAATATCTCCTCCAGTTTTAAATCCTATGGTATACTTTAAGGACTTGAGATACAAGAAGTTATCACTGTGTTCAACAATGTTACTTTAAAATAAATGAGTAAATTTGAATTATAATTAAAGTTCTGATCTACTAAAAGCCAGCAAATGTTGACAGAAAGAAAAGTGGAAAGGGAATAAGCATGAATTTGTCAATAGTACCTACTATTTGTTAAACACTATGATAAATGGTTTTATTTCCTTCTTCCCTCCCTCCCTCCCTTCCTTCTTTTCCTTTCCTTTCTCTTTCTTTCTTCCTTCCTTCCTTTCCCATCCCTCCTCCCTCCCTCCCTTCTTTCTTTCTTCCTCTCCTTCCTTCTTCCTTCATTCGTTTTTCCCTCCCTTATTTATGAAATCATAGGATAAAATTTTTTAATTGATATTGAGAAACTGATCATTTCTTCAATTGACTATTTGCCATCATGAAATAGTTTCTATACATCAACCAACCAGTCACTTAGTCAACGAGCAATTATTAACAAATATCTATCATGTGCTAGGCACATTGTCAAGTCCTGAAGATACAAAGAAAGATAAGAACAGTTGATATTCTCTTGGAGACAAACTTAGGGGTTTAAAGGCACAACTCTTAAGAGGGATCCAAGAAGGTTTCTTGGAGAAGTTTTAGCTGAGGTGTAAAGAAAGCTGCGAAGTCCACGAGATACAGATTAGGAGGGAAAGAAGTCCAGGCTTGGGGATCAACCAATGAAAATGCACTGAAATAGGAAACTGTATGAGTTTTGTGAAGAACAGTGGCACTGGGTTGTAGAGTAGATGGAGAAAAGTAAGGTTTAAGAAGACTGGAAAAGGAGACAGACATTAGTTTACATATGTCTTTGAAAGACACACAGAACTTTATGCATTTGATCCTGGAAGTAATTAGATCCTGGAGTTTATTGAATAAAGGGGGAGATATGAGGGAGATCAGTATGACAGTTCAATGAAAAAGACTTGAGTGGCAAGAGGTTTTAAAGCAGGGAGACTAATACAAATGACTACTCAATCTAATTTGTAAAATGTAAAAAAAAAAAAGTAGAATGACAGATGACAATTGATTATTTGATATTGATCTTTAACTTCAATATGTATGTATTAGAAAGATTTTAATGATTTTTTCCCCCAAACAGGGGAAGTAAGAGAGAAAATAGATTTTTGTTTATTGAAAAAAACAAACAAACAAACCTGTGGTTTCTTAAGTATAGGTATCTCCTTTAATAGCAAAGACTTAATTACTCTACACTTTGATGGGCAGCCTTTGGGGAAAAGTTTTCACTGGCAAAATTTCATCACCCTTTGGCCAAGTTGGTGATAGTCCTTTCTAAATGGTTTTTGGGGACAATCCATCCTCAGTATATTACTCAGCATCCTTTCAGTTTAATAAGACCTGTGAGTTTTAACACTTCTCTGGCATAATATTAGAGACTCCCCCACATCATGATGAAGCACCATGGAAGGAATTTGGTAGAGGATGCTAACCTACATGAAAACAAATGACTGGATTGTGTGGGAATGTATAAATTTTTGCTTGGCTGTACCAACAAATGACCTCAGTTAGTTATCTCATTCAGGAGTCAAGACACCTGCCTCTGTGGTCATGTTCTCATTAAGAGTCAATATACCAAAAATGAAAGAATAGAGTTGACTCTGTGTGTGCCTTCTAGCTTTTGTTAAAAAGAAGTTTAGGAAGGGTTTCCTTGGTTGTCACCATTAGGACAAGAGAAAAAAGACCCTTGAGGAAGCAGTGTGGACATTTAAAAGTCTTCTGCCATACTTGGCAAATTTTTATGCAGTAGAAAAAGTAAAATTAGACCCCTAAAGTTACCATGAGACTGTCTTTGTTTGCTTCCACTTGGTGGATAATATTTCCAGGAAAGAGAGGGGAGGATACTTGGGATTACCAAGTTATCACCTCAATGGATAGACAAGAAGACCTGAACCATTGAAATGGTCTAAGGTTTGGTCTCCTCATCTCTTCTCTTTTTAATGAATTTCTATCCAACTTCCAGAATAACTGTCTTAAAGGACTGACCATGTCACTCTTTGACTCAATAATGTACAATGGCTCCTTGGATAAAATGCAAATTCCTAGCAATAATAGCAATCATAACAATCTTAATGACTCACATGTATATAGTGCTTTAAGATTTACAGAGTTCTTTCCAAATATCTCATTTTTTCCCTCACAACACTGGGATTTAGGTCCTATTATTAGGCCCATTTTATATATGAAGGAATAGAAGCAGATAGAACTCAAATGACTTTCCCAAGGTCACTAGCCAGCAAGTTTCTGAAGTTGGATTTGAATTCTTCCTCTGGACCTTAGGTTGAATACTCTACTGCACCACCTAGTTGTCTACAGCTTATCCCCACAATTTGCAAGTAACTTATCTTTTCAGATTTGCTGTTTATTGAGTGTTTTCCACCCTGGGGATACTGTACATTGCTTGCTTCCTTCTAATCAAACTAGTTTTCTTTATGTTCTTCATGCATGATACGTCACATCACTTTCTATACCTTTACACTGGCTATCTCTGGTATCTGGAATATATTCCCTCCTCACCTCTGTCTCTTACACTCTAGGTTTGTTTGTTTGTTTTTTTTCAAGATTTGACTCAAGTATCACTTTTTATATGAAACTTTTCCTAAATCAGCCCCTTCCAGTTTTTGTTATCTAATCCACAAAAAAAATACCATGTATTCATTTTGCAAATGGTTTGAATAAGCTTTTATGTGTTCTTTGTCTCTCTTCCCCCTCCCTTGCTGCGTCACTGTAACGCCATGCACCAGCAGATTCCCAAAGAAATGCTACTGTGAACAGCTTTTAGAGTTCAGATTACAAAATAGAGTGAACACTCTGTTTATTTCATTACAAATCAAGCTAAACATTCTAAACATTATAATATTCACAACATTACATCTTATC
>JAQQSU010012404.1:0-11927 GCA_028627135.1 Pseudochirops cupreus
TTTGTTTCCAATGTTCTGCCAATGAACATCCTGCTAAGAACAATCAGTATGAAATGAATTTGCATACTTTTCAGAGGGAGTTAGTCTCTTACCAGGCCTGGTCAAGCCAGGGGAAATGAAACCTAGACAGCCAACATCTGATTACACACTATATAGTACAGATTATCCATTTAGAATACCTAGGCAGAGCACAGATACATGGAATCTTTGGATAATCTAAAACCTCACTGTAGTCCCTGATTTTGACCTTTTTTGGTGGTGGCTTAGCTGCAGCAGCACAGTGCCCCTGAGACAAGAGCTACATTATGCTCACTGTTGATTTCAGCCTGGTAGACAGCATCAGACATAGTCTGATTTTACAGCTCAGTCGATAGTATATTGTCAAAGTTAGAAGGACAAAGGAAAAGGATATAATTTGTTTCAGCTTTTTAGAAGAACATATGAATGTATATGCTCTATGAAGGCTCAGACTGAAATAGCTGATCTTGCATAATGGAACCTCACACACTAAGAGTTGGAGTTGTTGTTGTTCAGTCATTTCAATCATGTTTGACCCTTTGTGACCCCTTTTGGTGTTCTCTTGGCAAAGATACTAGAGTGGTTTGGATTTCCTTCTCCAGCTCACTTTACAGATGAGGAAACTGAGGAAAACAGTTAAGTGACTTGTCCAAGGTCACATAGTAAGTGTTTGAGGCCAGATTTGAACTCAGGAAGATGAGTCTTCATGACTCTAGGTCTGGCACTCTATCTACTTGCCACCTACCTGCCCTATAAGAATTGGAAAGAAACTTAAAGGATATTAGTTCACTCTGCTTTCTAATGCAGGAATCACTTCCACAATACCTTTGGCAGCAACCTGTCCAGTTTCTGTTTGGACACATTCAGTAATGAGAAATTCATTGCTTGACAATGTAGACTATTCCATTGTTGGACACCTCTAATTTTAAGGATGTCCATCTTAATATAGAACCAAAATATTCCCTCTGACTTCTCCCTATTAGTCCAAAGTCTACTCTCTGAAGCATCCCAGAACAAGTCCACTCCTTCCACACATGCCAGCCATATAAATAGTTGATATCATGATGTCTCTTCTTCACCAAGATCAACAAACCTGCTTCTTTCAATCCTTGTAACCCTCTAGTTTGTCATTGTTCCTACTTAAAAGTGTAGAGTCAGAACTGAACCAATTACTCCAGATGTGGTCTGCCCAGCAAAGAGCATAGTGGGACTATTAGACTTCTTTGTTATATTATACTTCTACTGAGGCAACCAAATAGCTCCAGACAGAATTATCAGATGGTGTTTTCTGGAAAATTGCTATGATTTGGAGATCAAGCTGTTGCTAACATGATTGTTTATACCTGCAGAGATTCCCAAACTTATGTGGCCTACCACACTCTTAAAAAAAAAAATTACTCAGTGCCTCCCCTGGAAACCTACTTTCTTCAACTCCTTAATGGTTTTGGGTTTGTTTATTTGTTTTTGAAATTTGTAATTTGAAATCAAAATGAACCCTCTCCCACAGGCTCCCCAGGGTATAGTATTGCCTACTTTGGGAACCTATGATAGAGGGTACATTTTGATTTTTGTCTATAGTTATAATGTGATCTTTTTATGCTACTGAAGCATACATTGTTGATGGTCATTCAATTTCTATACATTTTCTGAGCATGAAGTCATCATTAGTACCCAATGCCATGTTCCTTAAAGTTATACTCCTATAATTCTGTACCCATTCTAATAGTTTCATTAAAATCCCTCATGATACTAATTTTTTTAAAATTTTTAACTCAAGGGTAACACATTTAATAATTGACACACAACTATATCATCTCCTCTGTAAGGACACTTAGTCATGGCACATCAAATCACATAAGTTAAGCTGATGTGTATTTATTTGTTATACTGGGGAGCAAGAAGATAAAAGAAACAGATACCAACAGAGATCATTTTCTAAGAAAATTTAACTGATGTTAACTCAAACATGACATGAAGCTGTCAAAAGTAAAAGGGCCTAGTAATAACATATGGCTGCACAGGACAATATCTACTTACAATTCAAACTCATTTGTAAAATCTTATGGAGGATTATGTTGAAAGATGATGAGCAGTTTCACCTCATAAAACAATAAGAAGTAATGGTGAAAAAAAGAAAGCTTACAAAAGACTTGGTTAGAGTTTAAGACCGTTTGGAAAGCAACACGTAACCTTACCTTCAAGCCCTATTATAGTCTTCTGCTTGTGTGCCTTGTGTATTCCTGCTTCCTCTTAAACCTAAAGTGATATGTAAGGGGATGTGACCTATGATTGGCTAAGACAACACTGAGTTGCATATTTTGAAAAAGGATTTACTGCAGTCTTTTGCAGAAGAAGTTCATGTAAGGAGATAAAGAGGCAGGGGTATACTTCTGAATGGTTATTGGGAACCCCCAGATCTACAGAACTGTGGTGACAGCTCTTATCGTACCACATCTTGAGATTCTAAAATTTTCTGAGTATAGACTGTGCCTTAGAGAGATCATTCCCTCTCTCCATGGTTGAGTTGAGGTGTTTTCAAACCCCTCTCAACTAGTACTACTGAGTTTCCTTTGGTTTGGTCTATTCTAATCTGTATAACTTATCTGAATTCTGTTAGCTGCTTTCTGTGACAAAGAGGCTTGCTAGCTATTTATAATGGATTTTTTTTACAAAACCAGCTTCTCTGTGTGTGTGTGTGTGTGTGTGTGTGTTGTTTTTACAGTTTTGTGTGCAATAATATTTTTTTATTATGCTATGCTATGGAAATGCTTATTTTATTCCATAAATTAAAAATAAAATACATTTTTTAAAAACGGAGAAAAGAATGAAAATGTGGCTTCAGTGAGGCAAAGAAGGATATGAAATGACAGAGAAAACATGATCTTCCAAGGACAATGGCACTGAGACAGCTATCTGTCAGTCTGATTATAATACAACAGTCTGTTGTATTCTTGATGTGTATGAGTGTGTGTGTGTGTGTGTGTGTGTGTGTGTGTGTATCCAAATTATAGAATATAGAGGAGAAGGAAAAAAAATTGGAAAGTGAATAACTGCCAAATGTTTGAGTGGGATTTAGATTTCTGGATCACAGCTTAAAACATAAAAATGACAGGTTTCTGGCTAGGAATGGAGGATATTTAACACAGGTCATTAACACTGTATCTGCCTAGGGCCCTTGCATGTATACACACATATACACATTACATATACACCTATACACACACACAAACATGTGTTTGTGTGTGTGTGTGTATCCCAAGCTAGACACCACAGAGAATAGCTACAATATAGAAAGAAAGCTAGTCATTGAGACATCTAGTAGTAAACAGGAGAAAAAAAACAAACAAGGAATTAAATTAAACAAATATTAAAATAACACCAGTATTGATATGGTGCCTTAATGTTAATGCCATAACACTTTACAAATATCTCATTTTGTCCTAGCAACAATCTAGGACAGGAGATGTTGTTATTATCCACCTTTTACAAATGAGAAAACTGAAGCAGAAGTCAAACGGCTCGCTTAGGGTTATGGAGCCAGTAAGCATCTATAATGGTAATGGGCATTTGAAGATCTTCCCTGCCCTTTAATAGACCAAATGTAACCTCATGGGGCCCTTGTTGAATGGGTGGAACAGGAAGGGTGGAAGCTCGGAATCAGAGTAGTTAGAGGAGAGAGGATGCAGGCAAGGAGACAGCTAGGTTTGTGAGTGTTTGTTTGTGGGAAGGCTAAAGGATTGTGTGGCTCTCTGCTGTGTTATGGTATATTAACTTCTTTGTTGCTATGATGGATTTGGCTTTCTAGTGTCTGAATCAGAGAACAATCCAGTGAGATAACTTGGTAGATTAGCAATAAAGGTCAAGGGTCTCTTTAAAGAGAAGAGGGCACTATAGAGTTGAACTGATTCACCAAGTGGTCAAAATGAGGAAAGGAAGAGAGGGGTACCCAGTGAAGAGGTGATTGCCTGGAAAGAACTGAGGGGTGGGGAGATTCGAGATCACAAAGAGGACAAAGAACAGGCTATCACACATCCACAGCCCATATTGTTACACATACAACAGAGATAATTTTGTTCAACAACTCTCTGATTATTAATATCACTCATTACATAACACAGGGAGAAGTGACTTCACAGAGGATGACTAGTGTAGAAAACAGAAGAAGCAGGAATTTCATATAGATGGCAAGGTATTTTAGGTACTAATGCTTTTGAATGGCATTGTGTTAATTTTATAAATACTACAGAGTATATATTCATTCAAAAGAGATCTTTCTAACTATACACACACACACGCACGCATACTCACGTGGATGAATTCCTATTGCCAGACTATATACAACCCATAGAGCTGGTTTACCACTATAAATATTTTGGGCAGACACCTTGAATGGAGAATAAACTGTACCCAGAGCTAAGTAACAGAAAGTGGACTGGATTATATTTGATAAATTATATAGTGTTTTTAATAAGCCTGAAATGAAGGCTGATATATTTATCATCAATAAAAAGGTATTGTTATTTATGGAATTCAATGGCTGTGATGAAATAAAGTTGGAGTTCACAGAAATGTCAAAGAAGGCCATGTTATGCAAAAATAAACTGTGATTAGGAACGTCTTAGGAGGAAAAACATAAAGGGTATACTTAGAGATTTGGAAACAGAATTAGGGCAGAATATAGCAGGAACAAATAATAACCAGTGAACAGCTAGTGGGCTTTATAGGCACCACAACATGAGTCAGGTCCAATCATCTTCCTTTCTTCTTGTGATGTGGATTAGTTTTCTCTAAAAGATGACAAAGTGGTCCTGGAATCTGATAAGCCTCTTCCTAATGTAGCTTCCTTGTCACTTAGGGGCACAAGAGTTCCACTCATGTGCAGGTGGAACCCCCTCTGACTAGGTGGCTTTCTGAAAACCATTCAAGTCATCATGTCCTTCACCATAAAATCTGCCCTTATGACCAGACTCTATTTCCATATAGAGACAAGGGGAGTGGGAGAGGTGGGAGCTGCATCCAGAACACTAAATGCTACTGTATCTACATTGCTTATCCTTGTCGGGTTAAGGCAAAGTAAACCCCCTTTTGTAAAGTATTCAATGACTTTCAAGAGCCTTATTTCATCCCAATGATGAAACTGAACTAAGAGAAGCACTTGCATTAAACTTTCCTCCAACACCATTCAAAGGCAAGAGATCTAGAGAAAGAACCCTACCATATTTCTTGGCCCTTCATGGAATATTTATGGAAAGGAAGGGAGAAGTGATTTCAGAAGATGAGAAGACATGGATGGGTTGGGAAATACACAATTATAAGGAGTACCCATATGGATAAAATTACAATTTTAAAAAAGCATTAAAGTAATTAATGAGCTACCTTATCTAGCCTCAATCACCCAGAAAACCCAGGATTTTAGAATCCTATGAGGCATGTACCTGGATTCAGGTGCAGATTAGAGGAGGAGGGGTACATTGGAGAGTAAACATTCATGGGAGGTGTCATTACAGGATGAGTTGGGGGTGAGCAGCCATCCAGAGTTTGCTTCTTACCAGCTAACAACAACAAAGCAAATTAAAAAACAAAAAGAAGAGCTTAGAGACAACTTGCTATAATTGGTCATACATTTTGACTACAGTAAGTAAAAGGAAGAGGGAATGTGTTTATAACACTCCCTCAGTATCCTTGAAACCAGAAATTTTGTCACAAACCTTTGCAAATTCTGAAACTGGAGCTAATAATGTGCTAGACTTCAAGATACATTGGCAGATCTCCATACTGGATTCCAAGACCAAGCTGAGAATAGATGAGGAAACTCAACTGCTCAAGCACAGGATGGACAGGTTTCTCACATGTGAATTAGTATCCCTAGGAGTTTCACTTGTACCATATACTTTGCAGGGAGGAGTGGAGGGGAGGAGGACATAAAGTACTGGGTAAATCTTGTAGAAAGAAAAATGGAGCAGGCACAACATTTCCAGATTCCAAATGAGATAAGTGATGAGGGGCATACTTGGAAATATAAAACTAAACTGTTCTTACTGAATAGGAATTAAAAAGGAATTAAGAGAGAGAAGGATGGACTGAGGATGATATAAAAAATCTGTAGAAGGGAAGAGCTGAGATAGATGGGGTTTAGTCTTCAAGGAAGAGAAGTGACTATTAGCCAAAACTTCAACATGTTAAATGACAGTATTTTTCAGGGAGATATCCTTGACTATCAAGCGAAGAACCATTCAAATCCTGGCAAGGATATACTACAAAACTGAAGCCAGAGGGGCATAGGATTGATGCAGAGAAATGTGGGAAACTAATATAAGGTCTCAGAGGATCTACATTTGGCTTCATATGCCCCTTGGAAATATAATGCCCCTGGACAAACCACTACAATTAAAATGATGATACATTCAATATCTAAATTAATCTGCTCCTCTCCCAGCTTTCCTTTTGGCTCTGTAAAGCCTACAATCATGCCTCTGTTGCCTTCTCAACAGGATAATCCCTCCACCTTTGCAGCTTTCTCACTTAGAATGGAAAATTCCTCTAACCTAGGATCCCATCATCCCATTAATGAGTTCCTCTCCAAACCTTCATTTTGAGGAAGAGTCCAGACCAGCCATCCTTTACTCCTTGCTCTGATTCTGATTCTCTTGGTTTTGTCACCATATTTCAGTGTAGATATATTGCCCTCCCCAATTTTCCCACCTCCCACCTTGATTTTCCAGCTCCCTTTTATATGTTGTCTTCCTCAATCAGAATGTAAGCTTCTTGAGGCCATGAACCTTATTTCTTTTTTATTGTATGTGTATTCTCAGAATTTAATACAGTGCCAGGTACATAATAAGTAAATGATTGTTGACTTTACTTGTATAAAATTAAAATACCATGTGGTTGTTCAGTCATTTTCAATTGTGTTTATGCTTATATGTAACATGTTGTCTTCCCATCAGAATACAAACTCTTGAAGAGTAGGGGTTATTTTATTCTTTGTCCCCTGAGGTGTTTAATAAATGCTTGTTGACTGATCAATTGATTGCTGGTTAAGAAAAATCAGAAGCAGAAGAACAAAAAGGGTATGATTTGGTCTGAACTTTTTAGAACCATTTAGATATCACTGAGATAAGAAATATAAGTGATACTTAAGGACTTGATTAACTGATCCACATGTTTACTTTTTGCACTTAAGCAAGACCCTTGTGTTGTACATGAACACCAGGCAGAAGGGCTTCTGAGCATTCTTTATTATTCCAGGAAAGGCATATGCACCAAAAACCTGTGTCACAGGCCAGGGGAGGACTCCTAACAAATAAGATTTATTATCCCATCCTATTTTATTCTATCCTATCCATAAATTAAAGAGATCCGTTTTGAAATGGGTGTCACCAATAAGCTCTGAAATAATATATGAAGCTCTCTTCCCAGTATGCATGGACAATGATTCATTATCTTCTATTCTGACAAGCATTAAGTTGTATGTTGACAATCAAAGATGGATAGAGGCACTGGCCAACAATGAGTTCAGCATTCATTACCAGAGAATACCAGTATGGATGCATATGTCCTTCCATAGGCCCCACGCATTGGAAACAATGGTAATTCCCATGGTGAAGGGCATGGCTATGTAAACATTTCATAATAACTTCTGGTAGGTTTGGTCCAAGGAAGAACTCTAGAGCTAGAATGAAATAGAGTCTATTGTTGATAGATATATGTAGGAAATGTGAGATATATGAATTGCTTATCTATAGAACATAAGCAGCAATGAACTTTTAGCATATGTGTGCATGCATTTCTTATTAACAGAAGTGGGGAAGAAGAACCTAAGCAACATTCTAAGCTGTTCAAGATAGTGGTGGCATGGTCAGGAATAAAGGAATCTACAATTATACTCTATCACAGCAAGAATAATAATGAGTTTGCATTTATATAGTGCCTTAAGGTTTGCAAAATGCTTTACAAAATTTAATACTCACAACAACCCTATTGCATGGTGCTATAATTATTCCCATTTTACAGATGAGGGAAATTAAAAGTGAGTATCTTGTTTAGGTTGACATAGCTCATAAGTATCTTGACTGTGGATTATAAAGGAAAATGTACTACAAAGATAGAGCAAGGACAGTCTGGGAGGATATTTGCTTCCTAACCACTTCATTCTGTGAATGAGGCTCACAGCTTAGCTCAGTTCCTATTTAGCATTAGTCCCACCATTTTCAAGTCCAAAACCTAGGTTCTTGGATTGCCAAATCCTTGTGACTCCTGTCCCTGATCAGAAACTCCACTCCTTGCAACTACAAGTGGAGATAATAAAGGAAAAGAACAAAGATCCAAGACAATGGGTCTCTAGGCCTGAAGGTGGGAATAGGGGGAAGGAGATGGCCCACAGGCTCCACCCATTTTACCACAGCCTTCTTATGTGATCTAGAAATGCAAATTTATATTGCATTAGTCTTTCCCTCAGCACTCTTGGTTTTTAACAAAATAATTGTTAACATTCATTAAAAAAAAATTTGAATTCCAAATTCTCTCCTTCCTTCCTCTCTTACCTCACCCATTGGGAAGGCAAGCAATAGGATATCAATTATACATGGGAAATCATGCACAGCTATTAACATATAAGCCATGTTGCAAAAGAAAATACATAAACAGACTTACACACATACACACAAAGAAAGTAAAGAAAGTTTGCTTCCATCTTCACTCAGAGTTCATCAGTTCTCTCTCTTGAGGTGGATAGTATTTTCCATCAATGGTCCTTGGGAATTATTTTGAATCATTGTCTTGATTAGTCTTCCACAGTTGATCATCCTTATAATATTGCTGTTACTGCGTACAATAATCTCCTGGTTCTGTTCACTGCACTTTGTATGAGTTCATATAAAACTTCCCAGGTTTTTCTGAAACCATCCTGCTCATTCTTTCATAAAGTACAATAGTATTCCATCACAATTATACACCACGTCTTGTTCAGGCATTCCCCAACTAACGGACATCACCTCAATTTCCAATTCTTTGCTACCACAAAAAGAGCTGCTATAAATAGTTTTGTACAAGTAGGTCATTTTCCCTTTTCTTTTTCCCTAGTAGTGATAATGCTGGGTGAAGGGGTATGCATAGTTTGATTTCCCTGTGGATAAGGCTCCAAACTATTGTCCGGAATGGCTGGAACAGTTCAGAACTCCACCAACAATTCATTCCTGCTCTCTTAGCATTCTTTATCCTTCTCTTTACCTTGGCTCATTTTAAGCTTTAACCCTCTCAACACAATTCTTTTGTATGCCTTCTCAATTACCAGGCCTTACTTCTACTACCCAGGTATAAGGAAGTTTAAAGCCACTTTCATTTATCAAAGTCAGGAATCTAGAAGAAAAGGGCAAAGCAATTTGTCAATCAGAGGTTCCATCTAGTACTTTTTGTTTCTGTCTCCTCCACCCATTAATTTGTATGATAAGACCGAAAACATCTTGGGATATGCTAGGGGGAAGGGATAGAGAAAAATGAGGGAAACTTTGGCTGATGTTTCAGACCCATACAGCTCGTTGGGGTGAGAGGCCGAATATTCTTATCATGTTTGAAAAGTCCCTTGAAATACTTTGAAGGGGTATGTAGGCTCACAATTGGGAATTAATGGGAGTCTTAAGAACTTTCTTTCAAAAAAATTAATTAATTTTTAGTTTGCAACATTTGCTTTTATAAGATTTTGAGTTTCAAATTCCTCACACCTCTACCGTCAGGTACTCCCCCTTCCCCAAGACAGCATGCAATTACCCAAGACACACACACACACACAAACAAACACAACTTGCTAATCACAAATCAGATATAGGCTTGGTTCAGAGACCTTTAAGGCTAACTAGAGGAAATGAGAGCATGTAATAAATTTAATCTTACCTGGGAGGTACTTTGCCTGCATTTGGAACCACTCAGTCCTAGATCAATGTCTCAACTAAAGAATCTGCAGCCTGCTCTTATCTAAAATGAATTTTTTTTTAGGAGAGGCAGCAGAGTATAAAGGCAGCTAAATAACACGATGGATAGTACCCCAAGCCTCTGATCAGGAAGATTTGAGTTCAAATCTGACTCATACTTTCTAGTTGTGTGATCCTGGGAAAGTACCTTAGTCCTATTTGCCTCAGTTTCCTCATCTATAAAATGAGCTGGAGAAGTAAGTAGCAAACCTCCAATATCTTTTCCAGGAAAATCCCAAATGGGGTCATGAAGAGTCATATACAACTGAAAAATGACTGAACAACATCATTGCATACATTAGGGAAGTTAGGTGGTGTAGTAGATTGCTGAACCTGGAGTCAGGAAGACTCATCTTCCTGAGTTCAAATCTAGCCTCAGTAACTATTGTGCAAATCTGAGTAACTCACTCAACCCTGTCTGCCTCAGTTCGTACTGGAGAAGAAAATGGCAAATCATTCCGGTATTTTTGCCAAGAAAATCCCCCATGGAGTCATAAAGAGTTGTATGAGACTGAAAAGTGACTAAACAACAACAAAAGCAGTGTATAAAGGACAGTCCTGGGTTTATTTGTGCTATCTTAGACTAAGATAACTTTCCTGAGCCTCAGTTTCCTCATAAATAAAATGAGATAGACTAGATGATCTCTAGGATTGCTTCCAACTCTAAATCTTAGGTTCTAGGATACTTCTGGTCATTGTGTTTTGTTCAGTTGTCTTCAGTCACAGATCTGAGTGGATGCCAACTCACAGGGCACCATGAACTTGTAAAGCATTTCTTCAGGCCCCAGAGAGAAGAGGCTATAACTCAAGTACTACAAATGTCTTTTAAAAATCTAAGATGATTTGTAGCTCATGAGACTTTTCTCAGTATTAGGGTAGTTGAAGGGAGATGGATAGATAGATAGATAGATAGATAGATAGATAGAGAAAGAGATAGAGATAGAGGACACAGGATGAGTTGAATTTGAAGGGATGATATCTAAAAAACAAAATTGGGGGTGAGAGAAGAATGAGTATATTGGGAGAAAGAAAAAGGGAGAGATAGAATAGGGTAAATTATCTCACATAAAAGAGGCAAGAGAAAGCTGTTACAATGGAGGGGAAGAGTGGAGAGGTGAAAGGGAATGAGTCAACCTTACTCTCATTGGATTTGGCTTAAGGAGGGAAAAATATACACACTCAATTGGGAATCTTATCCCCCTACAAGAAAGCAAGGGGTAAGGAGATAAGAGGGAGAAATGATAGAAGGGAGGGCAGATTGGGGGAGGGAATAGTCAGAAGCAAACAATTTTGAAAAGGGACAGGATCAAAGGAGAAATAGAGTAAATGGGGAGGGACAGGATAGAGGGAAATATAGTCTTTCACAACATGGAAATGTTTTGCATAACTACACATATATAACCTATATTGCATTGTTTGTCTTCTCAATGGGGATGGGTGAGGAGGGAAAAAGAGAGAGAATATGGAACTCGAAGTTTTAAAAACAAATGTTAAAAATTGTTTTTACATGCACCTGGGAAATAAGATATCCAGGCAACAGGTAATATACGAGAAATCTATCTTGCCCCTACAAGAAAGTAAGGGAGAAGGAGCTGGGGGAGGGGTGTGAATGATAGAAGGGAGGGAAGCCTGGGGAAAGGGGTAATCAGTATGCATGCCATTTTGGGGTGGGGGGTAGGATACAGATGAGGTGAAAATTTGGAATTCAAAATTAGGTTGAAATAAATGTTGAAAACTAAACACAAGGGGCGGAGCCAAGATGGCGGCGTAGAAGCAGCAACACATCGCAGCTCTCACATAGCCACCCCAAAATACCCATAAAATAGGACTCTAAACCAATCCTGGAACTCCAAAACGCACACAAAGATACTTCCCACTAAAGTCAGCTCGGCTACGAGGAACCGTATCAGCACTGCAAACCGAAACCAGCCTGGCCTGAAGCCA
>JAQQSU010012405.1:0-11927 GCA_028627135.1 Pseudochirops cupreus
CAATCATTTCATATAGAAGAGGCAAGGGATAACTGTTACAATGGAGGGGAAGAACAGGAAGGCAAAAAGGGAATGGATCAACGTTACTGTCATTGAATTTGGCTTAGGGAGGAAATGACATACACTCTAAATTGGGTATCTTGCCCCGCAGGAGAGTAGGGGGGAAGGGGATGAGATGGGGAATGATGGAGGGGAGGGCAGGTTGGGGGAGGGTTGTTAGAAGCACACACTTCTCTAAAGGGACAGGGACAAATTAGAGAATAGAACAAGGGGAGGGCAGGATAGAAAGAAGGGAAACATCGTCAGTGTTACACAATATGTCCATTGTGGAGATGTTCTGTGTAACTACACATGTACAGCCTGTATTGAATTGCTTGTCTTTCCAGTGGGGGTGGGCGACAAGGGAGGAAGTTCTAAAATCATATATTAAAAAAAAATACACACACACACACACACACACACACACACACACACACACACACATATATATATACATTATTTACATGCAACTGGGAAATAAGATATACAGGCACTGTGATAGGGAAATTCATCTTGCTCTACCAGAAAGTCAGAGGGCAGATGGGGGAGGATATAGGAGAGAGCAGACTGGGGGAAGGGATATACAGTGGGATCACTGTTTTGGTGGGGTGGGTAGGGGAAAGATGGGGAGAAAATTTGTAACTCAAAATCTTGTGGAAATCAATGATGTAAACTAAAAATAAACAAAAGTTAATTAAAATAAATAAATAATTTTTGTTTTTAAAAAAACGTCCTTCACCTGGAAGATGGTCATCTGTCTGAGAGCCAGTGTGACTTCAGAAAGAGCCAAGGAACAATAAACATGGTGTCTGCGGCTTGACAACTCCTGGAAAAACGTCAGGAATAGAACAAAAGTCTGTATGCAATGTTCGTTGATCAGACCAAAGCCCTTGGTACTGTTAGTCATGAGGGTTTGTGGAAGATTATGGCAAAATCATCAGTATAATATGTCAATTTCACAACAGCATGCTTGCTTGAGTTTGGGATAATGGATGATGCTCTCACACTTCCCCAGTCACCAATAGAGTGAATTAAGGCTGTGTACTTGCTCCCAAGCTTTTTAGCATGATATTTTTCAGTAATGCTGTCAGATGCCTTCAATGAAAATGGCATTAAGGTCAGCTATTGGACTGACAGTAAATTATTCTACTTGAAAAGGCTATAAACCAAGACTAAAGTAAAGGGAGAGCTGTTGCATGATTTTTTGTTTGCAAATGACTGTGCATTCAATGCAGCCTCTAAAATTGAGATACAACAAAATATGGATCAATTCTCTGCTGCTACTTATGCTAATTTTGGCTTAACAATTAACACCAAGAAAAAAGGTTCTCCACCAGCCAGCACCACACCATCCATAAGTGGAATCAATGGTTACAGCAAATGTTTTGAATGCTATGGATAACAATGATGTTACCTTGGCAGTATACTTTCCAGGGATATACACGTTGATAATAATGTAGATGCACTCATTGCCAGAGCTAGTTCAGTGTTTGCGAGGCTCCGAAGGAAAGAGTGGAAGAGAAGAGGTATTAGACTGACTACCAAACTGAAGGTCTACAGTGTCATTATGCTGACCTCATTGTTTCATGCCTGTGAAACCTGCATTGTAAACCAGCATGATGCCAGGAAACTGAATAGTTTACATTTGAATTGTCTTAGGAAAATTCTGAAGATCTCTTGGCTGGATAAAATTCCAAACATTGAAGTTTTTTCTCAAACTGACCTGCCAAGCACTTAAACTCTACTTCAAGGAGAACACTTCTGACGGGCTGGCCATGTTGTTCGAATGTCAAATATATGCTTGCCAAAAAGACTATTTTATGGAGAGCTCACACAAGGCAATTGCTCATAAGGTGGGTGGTCAGAAGACATTTTACAAAGATGCTCTCAAGATCTCTCTGAAGAACTTTGGAATTGATTGCATGTCATGGGAGATGCTGGAAAAGGATTGCCCATCATGGTGTACCTATATCAGAGAAAGTGTTGTACTCTATAAGTAAAACAGAATTGAAGTAGCTTAAAAGAAACATGAGAAGTACAAATTTAAAGAATCCACAACCCCAAATGTTCACATGAACTATTTCTGCCTAACCTAATGTAGTCTTCCAAAATCATATTGTTCTGATCAGCTACAGTCAGACACACTGTAACTTGACTCTAACATATGATGTCATTTTGATCCTCTTAAAGAATGAAGGACTACCACCAACGAACCAACCAACCAACTAACCAACATATGAATAAGATGTGGAAGTAGAAGTTTAAGAAGAGAAGAGCTGTAAGTTTTAGAAAGACATAGGACCCATAAAGAAATTACCTCAGTACCAGGGAATGGTATAATCTTTGCACAACCCATATTAATCTCAAGTGGCTGGAGAAGTTTAGGGTAATTTCTTGTACCTCTAAAATAGATATAAGCCTGTATGGTCAATACCACGAATGATAACTAAAAACTGTCTGATTCTTAGAGTCTTGTAGGCCAGTTTGCAAGGTCACTGTGAAAATGGAAACAAGTATTTATTAAGTACCTAACATGTGCTAGGCACCAGGATAAAGCAATCCCCATTCATAAGGAATTTACATTTTAATGATAGAGACAAGTACATTTAAAAATATGTGGAATAAATGAAAAAAATATAGAAAATCCTTAAATATAAGGTAGCTTGGGAAAGAGTGTACTAGTAGCTAGTGGGAATCAAGAAAAACTTCATGTGAAGAAGGTATTACATGAGTTATGTGTTCAGGAACAGAGGGTTCTCTGAAGGAGAGGAAAGGAGAAGAGGCATGTGGGTCAGTCGAGGCTGCGGTACAGAGATGGGAAATGGAATGTTGTGTATGAGAAATAGAAAGGCCAAGTTGTTGAACTACAAAATATAGGAAAGGGAATAATAAACAATGAGGCTGGAAAGAGAATGTGAAGCCAGATTTTTTAGGGCTTTAAAAGATAGAGGAATGTATATTTCATCTAAAAGACAACAGAAAGCCACTGAAGTTGATTGAATAGAGAAGACATGGTCAGATCAGCACTTAAGAAAATTAATTCGGCAATAGCGTGTAGGAAGGACTAAAATGGGCAGAGAGGTAGGGTGAAGAGACTAGTTAAGAGGCTGTTGCAAAAATAGAACAGACAGAATTAACATGATTTCTGCTTGAATAACAAAAAAGAATCAGATGAAAGAGATACGGAGGTAGAAATGGAAAGATTTGGCAACTGATTACATAGGTGGGAAAGGAAATAAGAAATCCAGGTTAATGCCACGGTGACAAAGCTGGGAAAACAGAAGGATGATGTACCTTCAATAGAAATAGAGAAGTGTGGAAGACATGAAGGTTTAGAGTAAAAGATAATGATTTTGATTTTGGCATAATGAGTTTAGATATTTTCAGAACGTATACTTTTAAATCTCCAAAAGGCAAGTGTCAGTGTGGGACTAAATCTCAGGAGAGAATGGGGCTAGATATATAGACCTGGGAGTCATATGCATTGAGATGACAGTTAAATCCATGGAAGTTGATGAGGAATTCAAGACAGAAATCATAGAGGGTGAAGAGAAGAGAGCTATTAACAGAACTTTGGGGGTATAATAGTAATGGAAATTTGAAGATCTTCCCTGCCCCTTAACAGGCCTAAGGGCATCTGAAGATCTTTCCTGTCCCCTAATAAGCTGAATGTAATCACATGGAGTCTGTGGTAGGAGGAATTTGCTAAATGGGTGGGACAGAACCCAGGGGAAGCTGGGAATTAGAGTAGTTAGAGGGAGGAGAGAAGACACAGGCAAGGATATAGGTAGACTTGTGAGTGTTTGTTTGTGGGAAGGTTAAAGGATGGTATGCCTCCCTGCTATGTTAAGTTGTATTAACTTCTTTGTCGCTATGATGGATTTGACTTTCTGGTGTTAGGATTTGGCTTTCTGGTATCTGAATAAATGTTTTGTGTCTGTCTTCTACATGGAGAGTCTGTTATATTTTATGATTCAAAATTACACCAGCATATTCATAGTTGCTGTCAGTTCTGTGAATATTGTGTTGGCACTACAGGGAGTAAAAAATAGGGAATGATACATTGAACAAAGGAGCCTGAAGAGAGTTCAGTCAGGTAAAGGTGAACTCAACGAGATAAAAATCATTTTAAAAAAAGAAAGAAAAAAGTATCTTGGAACAGAGAATGGTAACTATTGTCAAATAGGCATTAAAGTCAAGAAGGATTTTAGGACCAAGAAAGGAGTGCCAGATTTCACAGTTTTAAGAAATTACTGGTAACTGGAGAGAAAGGACTTCTCCCTCCTCTTTATTTAATGGGATATCATGGTAAAATAATTTATCACTCTAGTGGCTAACCTACTTACAGACAATAAGCTTCTCTCTATGTAGCAAGAATATTCCTGGAATGCCAAGTATATATAGCCTGTCACTATCACAGTACTCAAACTCTTTCCAGCTTTTCAGAAAATGTTAGAGCTTGGGTTCCACTTAAATAGCCTTTCAGTATACTTAAGATTACTTTAATCATTACTTGAAGGTGCAGGAAAGTAAAAATTCTTGGATTAGAGTCTAGAGGCAAAGTTCGTATGCATGTACACATATGTAAAGATCATTCAATTATTATTATCGTGGTGATTTATAAAAATTCTTATTTAAATCAATGCCTGATAATTCCATTCTCATATTAAGGGTGAGGTCTAGCATACTGTCAAGGAGCACATAGTTTGTGTCATAACCAGGAGAATAGTCATGTAAAGTAGTAATACAAGAAACAGAGAAAGGCAGAGAATGGCATAAAGGCAGCTTGGGCAAGAGTATTTGAATAGGGACCTGTCTGGATAGTGCTATGACTGAAGTAAATTAACATTTGTGAGAGAAATTATTATTATATTTAATAACTAATTATTGTACTAGGACTGAGATTTTTCCCATTTTCTAATTCCTCATCCAGAAATCAACCACAGTAGGAAATCTTTTGCAAAGATTTATGCAGGCCAACATCTAATCAGATAGTAAAAGAAATTCTATGTTTAGGCCAATGGAAGGATTCTTGCTTATTGTGCTTACTCAGACAGGTCTGAGGTCGACCTTTTGTCAGCCAGGTGATATGGAAATTGATAAGGCTCTTTGACCAAGATTTTGGTGATCCAAGTCATGTATCCCAAGACCCCAATTGTGACACAGTGCAGCCTCTCACTGTACTATTCATTTCTAATTAATTGTTAACTAATCAGTTGACTGCCATCCTCAGGAACATCTACTCCTCCAAGAGACCACCACCATGGATTTTGGTCTAAGAGAGATGGTCAAATGACCATTTTTTTATTATTAAAAAAGCTAGCCTTATTAATAAAATGATTAAGTTACAAAGAATCTATCTCTCAAGCTTTTTTAAATGCCACATTAGGCAACTTTAAGTTGGATGGCAAATTTGAGGACATGGAGGTAATAAAAAAATTACTAAAATACCTTCCATTTCAGTTAAACTTTACAGTTTTCAAAATAATTTCATATATGTGATGATCAAATTCAACGTGTACACCAACAGTGCTATGTAGGACAGGGATTATTACCTCTATTTTAGAGATGAGGAAACTGAGGCTTAGAAGGTTTAAAAGAGTTATCCAATATTACACAGCTAATAAATTGCAGAGCCATAAGTAGGATAAACTCTATATGATTCATAGTCCACAGTTCTTTGTTTTACATACTAGTGCTTGGTTCCTTTCTCTTCTCATTAAAGTTATATTAATTCTATCTCCATGATCATGTTTAACCACTCTTCCGCACCTCCCACTTTGATTAAAAGAAAAGTCCTAGGTACTATATGCAAGTTCTTAGACTTAGCTGTTTTTATTTGTCTAAAATGCCAATTTGCCTTTTAAATCTAGTTAGACAAAATATATTCACATATAAATATACCCAATTTTTTAAACATAGCTTAAAAACCAAATGTAAATAGGAAATAACTTTGTGAAATGAGAACTACTATAGCAAAGTTCTTATCCTTTTTTGTGTCACAAAGCCCTCAGGCAATCAAATCTATTTACACATCTCCAACTGGATGTTCATTACAGATCTTAAATTCAACATGTCCAAAACAGAACTAATTATCAAGGGCAATATTATCTTCCCAGTCCCTCAGGCTCACAACCTAGGTGTCATCTGGATTATTCAATATCTGTCACCCCCTCCTGCCTCCATCTACAATCTGTTGTCAAGGTCTGTGGACTTCACCTTTGAGCAACATCTCTTCAAGAGGTCCCCTTGTCACCTCTGTTCCGGCCAGCACTGTAGTGATGACCCGCATCATGACACACCTTGAATACTGCAATAGTCTGCTGGTAGGTCTCCTGACTTCCACAAATGATACCAATTCCAGGCATCTTTTCTGGCTGTCCTCCATGCCTGCAGTATTCTCCTGCCTGAACTCCATCTACTGACTTTCCTGACTTAAGTTAAATAAAATCCCAACTTTTATAGGAAGACTTTCTATTAATTCCAGTGCTTTTGTTATTTCTTCTTGTTTGCCCTAAATATAGCTTGCTTTGTATATATGTTTGCATGTTATCTCCCCCATTAGACCGTAAGTTTCTTGAGGACAGGAGCTGTATTTTGCCTTTCTTTGTATCCCCAGCACCTGAAACTTAGTAGGAATTTAATAAATACTTACTGACTGATTGGCTGCAGTACTTACTAAGTGCTCAAAACTATGGGATAAGAAGAGCACAGAATTTAGAGCTAGAAAGACCCTTAGAGATGTGGTATATAAAATCATTACAAGAAAAGCTGCTAATTGTAGAAAAGTGTACAATTTTGTTGGGGAAATAAGAGTTTGGATACATAAATTAAGTAAAGAACAAAGAAGTATAAACTAATGAAGGCATCATGGCTTAGTGGAAGGATTCAATTGAAGTCAGAGGGTATTGTTTCCTACCCTGGTTCTGACAGTTTTTGTTTGACTTTCAGCAACTCACAAATTCCTTTAGGGTTATTTTCCTCACCTGTAAAATGAAGGTGTTAGACTAGATAATCTTTTCCAGATTTAAAACTGATTCTAAGTACTAAGTTGCATGACCATTCTATAAGCACAATAACTAGTAGAGACTATCAGGTTCTGAAGTAATCAAAGGCAGCTTCAGAGAAGAAAAGATTGGATGAGATTCAATGGGCAAAAAATATGAAAGGACTGCACAGAGAATTGTATGAGCCATGATACAGGGATGTGTAAGAATGGTGTGACTGTGTGTGTGTGTGTGTGTGTGTGTGTGTGTGTGTGTGTGTGTGTGTGTGTGTGTGTGAACAAGTGACATGGGCGGGGGGAAGAAAATTTAGGGAAACTACCTTTATTTGAGTGAAGGAGCATCTGAGTGGGGAATAACAGAAGATAAAATTCATTAGATAGGCTGGGGCCAAGATATGAAGGGCTCTGAATACAAAGCTAAGAAATTTGAACTCAATGTGTTAGGTCTAAAGCAACTCTCAAGTTTTGCTAGATATTCCTTCAAGAAACAATTATTTAAACTTATTATGTATAAAGCATGGGTCTAGATGAAAGCAGCTTTTTATTTATTTTTATTTGTCAGTTGTGTACAAAACTGATCAAGGTTTGAAGCAAAAGTATGTACAGATGCACATAAAAAAGTAACATAAAATAAAAACAGGAAATAAAAAAAAATATTGGGTCAGGATTATAGCCCTACTGACCATTTAGCTTAAGTTAGAAATTCTTATATAATCTTCATGTTCGGAGCTGGGAGAAAGTAGTACTTGAGGAAGAGCTCCCAAGTAATAGAAGTAATGTAAAAGAGAGGCTTCCCCTGAATATTCTGACAACAAAAGCAACGTGGGTCATTTAACAACTCATTAAATTAGATATTTTAACTTAAACACCAAACAAATGGGCATGGTAATTATCATGTAATAGAACAACAAATAAAAAATATTTTTAAAACAATCTGTTACAAATATTTTATGAATAAATCTGAAGTACTAATGAAAAGATATTCCATACTCTTATGGATATACAGTTACTAAATCATATTTTTATGTGAGAATGAATAATATTTAATTGATAAAGTACCAAACATTAAAACTTAGTGTATTTTTTTTAACCGATAACACACCTACACCTAAATATGCTATATACTACTCTAGAAAGCCGGTACTATTTCCACTTAAATTTCTTGGACTAGCACTTAGCACTGACCTGTGTGTAAACAAGTACTTAAGAAGGGCTATTTTCAAGATGAATCCAAGGACACATGAATTCGTCTAAAGAGGGTACTTTACTCTTGGCTTTTAAAATGTTGTACTAAATCTTTAAAGAGATTCCTAGAAAAGAACAAGATATTGTTTATGAACACTAAAGTGGCCATTGTATGCTTTAACTGAAAAGTAAGTTCACCTTATACATATTGTCTTGGAAAAACTGTTAAGGCGGATTTTAAGGAAAGCAGTCTAATTTGTAACTTATGAAATTAAATGAAACTTTGTGAAAAATATGTAAACATGAATGTCAAATGTATGTTAAATAAGAAATAAGTTCAGTTCATAATTCCAGCATTGTACTCAGTATCATCAAATGATCCAAAAATAGAAGGTTAAGTCTCCTGTCCTTAATGAGTTTTCAATCTAAATGGCTGAGGTTACAGTCTAATTATTTTTTTAAAAGTCAATGTCTGAAAGAAATTTTACAAGTGGCACAAAATGAAAGTAAAATCAACAATACTTGTTATAATCAGTCTCCAAGTTGTTTAACATGGACAAGGCTGTGTTAAATATACAAGTGGCACAAAACGAAATTAAAATCGACAATACTTGTTATAATCAGTCTCCAAGTTGCTGTGTTAAATATTGAAAATGTTTATGATAATATTTACCTGATTTGGATTTTTTGTGATTTGGATCTTGGGAAGAAAGTACATTTCAATGTTATTTTACCTTTACAGAAAGGTTCAAGCAAACTAAATTTAAACAGTGCCAACTGTGGGAATAATGGTATATGGGCCACTGAAGGGAATTACAAAAGTTGGAAAATAGTTCCTGACCCTAATGATATAATTGGCTGGAAAATACCTCTAATTTTGTAGTCCTCAGCTCCTCAGGAGGGACATATCACATACAAGAGATCTTTACAACTCAGCTAAGGTATTATCATAACTAAGAAATTTGGTTGCTAAGCCTCTTTTAGAAATGAAGACACTTGTTAAAAAATCTAGTAAGATAATGAAATGAAGCAGAGTAGAAAAAAAATTATAGGGATTTTAAAAATACCAAAGAATACAACTAAATGCAACAATGTAACAAAAGGAAATGGAATGGCTGACAAGATTACCGAAATGTAAAAAAAGCTCAGAAAATAACTGAAATGCTTGTGACAGTTGGACATGGGGAAAATGCTTGAAGTATTCTTAGAAATACTAAGAAAACCACAAATCTAATCATTATATTTTAGGAAATGTGCAAAATCTTTTAAAAACACATTAAAAAGCAATCTTCTGAAAATAAACATAATTCAGAGAACTGTAACAAGAAGAAACTCCAAATTCAACTCACCCAGGCACATTATCTTCAGACTTCAAAACTATGATGACAAAAATCTTTCAAGCTGCTAAAAGAAGAAAGACATAATCACTTAACAAAGAAGAATAAAATTGTGTATCAGAAGTTTTTTTTAAACAAAACTTAGAAATGACGAAACAAATTGGAAAAACGTTTGTATAATATGGATTTCCAATGCGGTATGCATTTCTAAGTAAAGCTAAGAATTCTGTTTAAAAACAAAAACATACACTTGAAAACCCAGAGAAGCTTAAAGAATATGTAGAGGAAACTATGTGACCTTAAAAAAAATTCTTATTTGAAATAGCATGATAGATTTAAGAACTTAACTGTAGTTTTAAATAGTGATTATTTAGCTGTAATCTTATAACAGATATTTTTTCCGTAAGATGATAAAAATAACTCAAAATATATTGGCTAAATTACTAATAAAGTTGGTTTGTAGGACAAACAAGTATACTATGGCAACAGAGAGATAAATAATGAAAAAATGAAAAAGTAAAAGTGGTTTACAATGATGTAGAACTTTAAAAGGTGGGTGAATAAGGAGAAAAGTCATTGTCAAGATTACCCCCTTCATAGAAGAGTAGCTAAAAGATGAGTTTTTATATGTATTTGAGTCAAAATACAAAGTGTAGTACTCTTTTCTTTTCATGATTGTTAGTTTTTCACTTAGCACTAGAAATAGCTTTTTTTAAAGACATATAGATTTAAATAGAAATAATGGAAAAAATATTATCATGAAATGTTAGATAAAAATATGGAAGTACAATAAAAATAGCTCACAAAGTGAAATGCAAACTAGAAAGCACAAATAAATTTTTAAAAATTAAAAGCAAAAAATGGGGACATTAATTTTAAGGGTTTTTAGAAGTAGTAAATTCAGACCTGTCACTTGATTCTGTGGCAGAAAGTGTCATATGGAAGCTCCCCCCATCTTTACACAACAGCCTAATCCTACCTGTCATTGTTCTAAAGAAGATTCTGTGGAGAGGAGGAGTTAAGTGATTTGCCCTCAGTCATAAAGTTAGCTTGTACTCCAACAAAGACTTGAAGCCCTGTTCAACCCAAGTTGATTCCCAGGGGAACAAGCCTTTTTCCCATACCCCACTCCACTTTTCTTTAATATATCTATCTATCTATATCTATCTATATCTATATATAGTAATATAGCAATTAAGGTTATAAAGAAGAATCTTAATCTTTAAGAATTATGAGAAAACCAGTAATAATCTGGAGATTTCAGATCATGTACTCTAAGAATATAATGAATTAAGCAAAAAGATGAGTAAGAAGTAACAGATTTGAACAGGTACTGAATGAAATGTATTTACTAGATATATGGAGCACTTGATGGGAAAAATAACTGCATAATTTTCCCCCAATAAAGGGAGAACATTCACCAAAAAATGATTACCTTCCAATTCATAGCAAAGTCTTAGTAAAATACACAGGAGCAGAAAATTTAAATACTACTTTTATAAAGTTTTAGAATAAAGATATTAACATTGTCAAAAAGTATACTGGAAATTTTTTTAAAAATGTTTTACTGAATAATGACTTCTGGATTAAGAAAGAAACTATATCTAAATGTAGCATATAACATCATAGATAAGACATATGTGAACATAGCATACTGGAATTTATGGAGTATAATCAAAACAGTGCTGAGAAACAAACGTATACTACAACTAGTACTACTGCTACTATTCCCACTGCATTAGAAAGAATATAATTATCAGAGATTACCTCTACATAGCTTTATACTAACAAGTTTTAGAATGAAAATGAAATAGATATCTGTAAATACGTGAATACACAACAACAAAGTAGTAAATAAAACTGACCAATCTAATTTCATACAGAAAACAGAAATAGGCCATTCATTAATAAATGATCTACCAAGTGTTAAAAAGGTACAAGTACAAGAGCTCAAATGATCATAGGAATAAGGTTTGGAAGGTTCTTATGAAAACAATGAATTCAACTTGCTGATTTTAAAGATAAGGAAACTAAGGCACAGAGAGATTAAAAGGTCTGGTCTAAGATTAAACAGGTGAAAATTACTGGAGACTTCCAAGCCTTCAAAGTAAAAAAGAAAACTTTATATAGGCTCTTAAAATAGGTTCTTAAAAATCAGGAAAAGATGCATGTTTCTGTTTATGAATTAAACATGGTTTTATGACTTTAAATCTGGTAAATATAATGCTTAAAAAGAAACCTAGGAGATAGTGTCAGTAATGAAAAGTTTTTTTGAAAATTATTCAATAAAATACTGGTAAACAGAATATTCCAACATCTTTAAAAATTATTTATTATGACCAATTTGAATTTATATCAGG
>JAQQSU010012406.1:0-11927 GCA_028627135.1 Pseudochirops cupreus
TCATACAATTAATTTGAGTCAAAGTCAGAACTTGGAACTCAAATTTTCCTGAAGCCTTCTGTAGACTGTGCCTTGCTTTCTACTTGTAAACCTCGTTTACATAAAGTTCTGTTGGTCTCAGTATAATTCAAAATACTGTTGCCTGCTATCTTAAGTTTTCAGCCTCCACAGAATTTGACAAGATTGTAATAAAACTGGTTGTATTAAGTAATGCCATACTTGGATAACTTGTTATCCTTAAATAGTACAGCTCTCTTCCGAAAGATGAAGCTTTATACCTGGTGCTATCTCATACCTTGGTGAAATCTCATACTTTGAAATAAAAGGTCCCTGATATATGTAGAGTTCATTCAGTTCCTAGTTTAAGCTGCCTCAAGCTGATGCCAAGTATTTTTGTTAAGAAATCAGTATAGTAGTGATTAAAGGCCTCCTTCATTTCTGGATCATTTGGCAACAAAGATGTTTAGTATAGCAAATCCTTAATTGAAAAATAAAGGGGAGGGACCAAAAGTGGTCAGAAGAAATGTACATTGAATTAATGGAAAAGTAGAATAATGGAATCATTGCCTTCCTTGTCACCAAGGATAGTTTTTTTCCCCCCAGCTTGCTGACCTAGTAAACTATTTGGGTTTTGATTCATTTTTCTAAAATAGTACTGCAAGGTGAAATTTCCCTTAGGATTTGTGACAAGATAATTGTTGTGTGGATTTTGCTCAGAAAAGTTTACCTGTTCCTCAACGGATTTAAGATAAGATTTTTTTTTTAACTGGATAAAATAAAAATAGACCTTGAAAATTAAGAGGTCTTAGCCTGTTTGAAAGATAATGTACTGGCAGTCTCAACATCTGTGTTCTACTCCAGGTTGTCCTATCATTCTTGAGAGTTAGCTTTATAATCCTGTTTATCCTCTCTGTTTTGCATATCTGTCCATTGAGGGGGTTAATACCTTACTATACCACAAATTAGTATGAAGATGAAATGAGAACAGATGAAAACGGTTTGAAAAAATTAAATGATTGCATGAGATGTTTTCTTTTTAAAGCAAATTTCAATTAAATGGGGTAGGGAGACACAGAATGTAGAGTTGAATTAGCTTTTTTTTTAAGCTTTTCTGTTATTTGGATCAAGATGAACAGGAAGGAGTAAAGTTGTGATCTTTAAGAGTTATAGATCAATTAATAAGTAGATTCTGGTTATGGGATAACAGTAGGACAAAGTAATTGTACTAAAGTCATTTCTGGGTGGAAGAGAAATAAGACTATATGAATCAAAAATTAAATATTCTTGGATTTTTAAGAGTTCAGAAGCTATAGCTATCTAAAGGGAAGATTTGGAGGATAGAGGGACTGATGAAGGTCACCAAGAATTATAGCTGGGCCCACGTTTAGGGTTGACTGGCGTCTGTCTGAAATTTTTTTTTCTTATTAAAAAAAAGTTCCGCTTTAAAAATTTTGAATTTGACAAAGAACATTCTATATGCAAAGTAGAACAGAAACAGAGGGTAAAATCTAAATGTTGTAACTTCAGAATAATTAAAAACTAATAGGAACTATCTGGGGTAATGTAAGACTGCTGGACAATTTCTCAAATAACAGTAAGAAAATGTGAGTATTGGAGCATCCTTTTCAGAATTCTTACACAGGGATGTATTTTAAAATGTGTTGCTAAGTATTTGAAATTTTTCTGTGACGCTCACACTCACACACTTAAGGATTTTAAAAAGCCTTTGCAACCAGCAAAAATTGAAGTGTAGAATCTTACTGTTACTGGTTAGACATTAGTTTGTCAGGCCATTTTCTTATACCTGGAACAAATTAATTTCATCCTTTAGGATGTTTCATTTGCAATTAATACAGTAGTTATCATACTTTTATAGACTGATTCTTCTAACTATGGGCACTGGGCATTATAATTCTCAAGGAAACAAAGTTGTTTTAATGCAGTTGTTTGCTGTGGAGCAGTGACCCGGAAGTTGTTTTGCTTTTTATCCCTTTTAATATAACTTATTTGCTCTTGCTTCTTACTCCCTGCCTACTAGATTGTGAACCTCTTGAAAATAGGGGCTGTCTTGTTTATCTCTCCTCTTCTCTCTTCTCTTCTGCGACCTCCTACAAAGTATGGGTATTTGCTTAATAAATGTTAGAATGACAATGTTTCTAGATGAAACCACAAAGAAATACACTCACAAAATATCCAGGATTCCCAGCAAAAGTTTGATATTGCTATTTTGCCTAAACTTCTATTCTTGACTTCCATTTTTATTTGATATATTAGAAGCAGTTGAATTTGGAAAAAACTTTTTTATCTTGAATATGTTGTGTATATATTTTGTATGTTCATTGCTGTTTGAATGTTTACTGTTAGAACGTGAATTCCTTGAGAAGGATTGTTTTTGCCTTTCTTTGTACGACACAGCCCTTAGCACAGTGCCTCGCACACAGCAGACTCTTAATCAATGTTTGTCGATTTGTTGTTGATTTGAACTGAATCATTTACAGTTTTCAAAATTCAGAAATTATATGGATTTTTCTATCATGTTGAGAATAATTGCTTGTTAACTGACAGAATTGTTATTGCCAATAGAGAATAGATAGTTTTGTGGAAATCCTAAGGTTTTTTTTTCCCTTTGACCTTCATTAAACAAATATAAGGATTTTTTTCAAGCCAAAGGCCGTATTAGAGAATAGGAAATAGGGTTGTAATGAGGGTGGGGGAAAAGGGGTGAGGAAGAAATGAAACTGTCACTTGAGGTTTTCATTTTCATGCGCTCATTTTCCCCATAGGTAGCCAAGTGAGTGGATTTCAAGAGGGCCAAAGGAGAGGTGTATATCACCAGAAAATTTAGCTAGGCCTCTGGCCAATTCTACCTTAAGCAATTCTGTTCCAGTTTGATAGTTCTTATCTAATTAGTTTGAAACCAAGATTTTTTTTATTTGGAGATTATCTCAAGTCCATTTCGAAAAGATGGCTGCTTTGTGAATGAACCAGTGCAAGTTAACATTCTTCTCATAAATCATAAAGACTATTAATCTTAATTTGTTTATTGAGTTTACTGTCTGCTTTAGAGATATTTTGATTGCTAGTTGTGAGAATTTAGTATTACCTTTAATTTTTAGCTGTAAAAATTTTTCAAAAAATCAGATCTTTTTCACCAAACCGAATTGTATTTGTTTTTCATATCAGTGCAGTATTAGTGCAGTTTTATTTTTAATTTTATTTAATTTTAAGTTTTTTAGGGGGAGGTTAGCTCGATTTTTCTAGACATCAGAGTTTCAAGGAATTTAAAAAACCCTTTGTTCTGTCTCCTTAAAGGCAGTACTACTGCCTTTAAACCATGTCAGAAATAGTTGTATATTTTTTTCTTAATTTTGGTACACATTGTTTGAAAAGAGAAGAGGCTTCAGAAGCTTTTTTGTAATTACTCACACATATGTAGTGGTTTAAGGTTTATAAAGCACGTTCCTCGCAAGAGCCCTTTGTAAGATGAGAAAACTGAGACTTAGTGAGGTATCATGACTTGCCCAAGGTCACACAGTTAATTGGTACCTCATACCCAGGCACCCCCTGTGTCCTATGCTGTTTCTTAGGTAGAAGCAGATCACGGGATTCCAGACTTGACAATTTTGGCTGGGTAGCTATAATTACATAAAACTACTGTCAAATTCTTGAAATACAAGAGGTTTCAGAAATTTTTTTGTAAGTGTAAAGTCATTAACACTAATAAATTAAGTAAGAATATAACCTAGAAGCTCTCTCTTGAATCATTTAGGACACTCTTGCATGCTGTCAGCTTCATTTATCATATGAATAGGTCATTGAATAAATGAGTGTTTATATTCCTTCCCCCCCATTTGTACTTACCTTTTCTGTAAAACTGCCTCAAATTTGACCTATTTGTTAGTTGTCCTATTTGCTGTTTCCAAACCCTTTTAGGCTCATTTTTTAAAAAAAACTAAAACAATCTGAATTACATTTTATTGATCTTGATCATTTTTGCTGAAAATTTATTTCTTACTCTGAAACCCTCATTCCTTCTTTACCATTCCCACTGCCATCATCTTAATTCAGGGTCACATCTTGGGGGGATGGTGGTAAGGAAGGAGTGCTTTTGTTAATTAAACTATTGGACATATTTTCCTGTTCAGGACCACAATGGTATATTTTTATCCTTTGGAAAGATATTCCCTGGTGAGTTGCCAGAATATTCCTAACTTAGGTTAAAAAAAAAAGCTATTAATGTTTCTAGAAAACAGAAGTGTTACCCTCTGATTCTTTTTATATTCTTCCTTTTTTTTAAGAGCTCAAGTAAGCATCCTTATAATTTTACTTATTATTTAAATTGGCTAAAGGTTTAGAGTCTCAGAAATTTGTAACCTGCAGTCTCTGAACTTGGTTTTAAAAATATTTTGATAATTGTATTTTAGTATAGTTTCCTTTGTAAGTTCCTACTTTATTTTATGCATTTGAAACTATTCTGAAAAAAGGTTCATGGGCTTCACCAAACTTCTAACAGATATGTGACATAAAAAGAGTAAGAACTCTTGGTTTAGAGGGTATAGTGATATTTTTAGGAGGCATGGAAACACTTTGATTTCTCTCCATACCCACTCTACTTTTATGGTTGTTCAGTTATATAGTTGTGTCCTCTTCATGACCCCCTCAACCATATCACATATGGGGTTTTCCTTGGTAAAGATACTGGAGTGGTTTGCCATTGGAGTGGATTAAGGCAAACAGGCTAAGTGATTTATCCATGAGCACACGGCTAGTCATGTCTGAGGTCAGTTTTGAAGACCCGTCTTCCTGACTCCAGACCCAGCACTCTATTCACTGAGTCACTTAGCTGCCTTCCTTATTCCACTGTCCTATCCTAGAGTTCGTTATTTAGTTGTAGAACGTAGATTCTGAAAGGCTGTTGTGTGTTATTTTGTTGGTTTGGTATTGAGACTGCAATGTTCGATATGTATTATAGGATAAACAAGAATAAGTCTTGATCTTACAGACTGAATCAATAAAAGTTTCCATTTTTTTTCCTCTGTGTTTAAGTCAAAGTAGCTTTTGTATACTTTTATAAAGCTTTTTCTTAGATTTTAAAATCAGGAAAGAGACTAGGAAAGATTGAGGAAAATTTTCCCTTTGCTTATGAATCATGCCTTCTGTTGTTAATAATGACTTTCTCAAACCACCAACAGCATAATTTTGTTTGTGTGAGGCATTAAGATAATAATGGTTAAGTGCCTGCATTGTGATTCTTTATGAAAACAACAAACCTTTTAAAGAATGCTTATTCTTTCAGTCATGAAGTTGAGACCCAGAAAGTTGTTGGTGTTTTGGTTGTATTTCATAATAAAATAATCAGTTTTATATTTTTGAAATCTTTAGCCATCCTGCAGTTATTTTTTCTAGCGGTTCTATAAAATAGCAAGACATCTTGTGAGTAGGCTTAATTAAGGTAAAAGACAAAATGAAGTTATTCATAACCTTCAGTAAAAATAAGAGAGGAAAGTCTTTTTAGGAAAGCTACATATCAACAAAAAGTAACTGTGTTAATTTTGCTTTGGCTTGTAAGACAAATCTACACAGTGTCAAAAATTACAGTAATAACTTGATTTTTAACATGGGAATAGGTAGTGAAGAAATGTTTTGGAAAGCATAGATTGGGAATGAAGCATGAGAGAGGCCAGAGACTTGCAGGGTTTACCTCACATCCCTACATCATGAATGCTTTTGAGAAAATAAGAGGATATTGGATATAGTGAGCAATGCATAACATCACAGAATGAAATTGGTTATATTTTAACAGACTGGAAAAAAGAATCATCATTGATATGGATGTCATTGCTTGAACAATAGTTTGTGTACAGCTAGATCCTTGATTTCTTATAGTAGAAATCAGAATTAGGGAAAAGCTAGAAGAAAGAAGAATAATCCATGACTGCCTCACTTTCCAGTACTGACTGCACCTTCCCTGATTTTCCTCGGCTCACTAGTTGAGGCTGGGAAGTTGAAATACTCCTTGTTCACCTTTGCTACTTCCCAGTTTTCCCCCTTCCTCCGTCATTCAGTAACCTCTCCTTCTCTGAGGTTCATGCTATTCGTATCTACCACCCTATCAAAATCCTGGTTGCTCTTGTCTATAGATCCCTCAATGAATTTGATACCCAGCTTGCAATTTTCTCCTCCTCAACTTCTGCCTTCATACTAGGGGACTTCAACATACATATTCATTCTTCCTCAAGTACCCTAGCCACTGAGTTCTTCAGTCTACCCACTTCCCATGAGTTGCCCTTCCATCCCATCACATAAACACACACCTTTATGGTCACACTCTTCATCTTGCCATCATCCACATATGTCCCACACCCATGTTCAAGAATTTTGAAATCCCTTTATCTAGCCATTTATCTATTGGCTTTTCCTCTCTCCCTCGCCTTACATAACCCTACTCTTCATGATCACAGTGACCTATAGTCCCTTGACCCCAAAGTTTTCCCCTCTGCATTGGCCACTCTCTCCTCTTCTCTTTGTCTTAACTCCTTGGTCAACCAATTCAGCTCTACATGGTACTCTTCATTTGAATCTCTATCCTCCTTATATCATTGATTAAGCCCAGCCAAGCCTTACCCGTGGAGCACTTTCAGCATTCATCACCTTCACACCTACGTATGTGCTACTGAATGAAGATGGAGAAAATCACGACCTCTGACTGGATCCACTGCAAATTTATGTTCCATAACTTCAGCTCAGCTTATTTACTAAGTAGAAATAAATGGCAGGGGCAGCTAGGTGATGCAGTGAATAGAGCACTGACCTGAGTTCAAATTTGACCTCAGTTGACACACTTACTAGCTGTGTGACCTTGGGCAAGTCCCTTAACAAACCCATTTGCCTTCCACCCTCTGAAAGAACGAAAGAAATGGCAGCTAAAGGCAACACTGATTTAGAACATAAGCTCATTTGTAAGATCTTAGGGAGATGGGTGATGGAAGATTATGAGCAGTATACTCTTATAAAGCAGAGATAAGCAATGGTGGAACAAAATTATTTAAAGAATATTTGGTATTAACCCCAATTAAGTAAAATTGGAGTGAGAATGGAAGGAGGACAGTAAGTGTAAGAGAACTGGAAAAGAATTTATGACAAAATTTTCACCATTGATGATGTTTCAAGCCACCACACTTAACACTCTAACTTCACGGGCCTGAGTGTACTTAGCTCTGGAATTTAGAAATGGTATTGAAGACAGTAAAGACCAGAAAAGCGTATGGATTAATCCAAGTGTATGTAGGAAATCCATTTTGGAGATTATGTAATTTTGAGGATTGATTCTAACCTATCTGAAAGAGAAGACACCAGAGATGTGGGGAAAAAAAAAAAGAAATCTTGGACAGCTGAGAAAAAAATCCATTAATAGAACTTATATATCTTCTATACAAAATTTTTGAGGTTCATCTATGCATTTATCTGTGGTGTCTTCCCTGAGGGGATTTGTAGGAAACAGGTTTTTGAATATGTATAATGATAAAAGTTGTTTACCACCATGATGGTGACTATGTATGGACTAGAATTAGGAGAGTGGGGTGTTTCATCTGTAGGAAATTGGAAACATTTTTATTGATCTCAGACTTCTAAAGGACCCTATTTTTAATATTATTTCACCAATATTTTATGGCTGAAAGATATGGGACTATAGTTTTTGAAGAAATAAAAGTGGTGAATGCCACGCAAATGACAGTAAACGTGGCAGCCACAAGCAGGCCACAACATATATGGGGAAGTTAATAGAACCATCAAAGTAAATAAAGGGTGTCTTCAGGAAAATGTATGATTAGAAAAGGAAGTGATGTGATCACATTGAGAGGGTGAGGAGTGACAATTGAACAGCATTAGTCTTCCACTGACATCTTTGTGTAGACTATCAGGAGGGATTGAGGAAGACCTTTAGTTGATTGGGTGGACTCTCACACAGTGAATTTATGGGAGAACATCACGACATCATTGGAAGGAATGTCCAAATTGATGAAATCACAGGTGCATTTTATTTTGAGAGTAATCTTTAATGTGATTGTGTTAAGATACATTTAAAAAAAATTTTTTATTCTGAATTTGACAGAAACCTCCTAGAGCAGTGGTTCTCAACCTTCCTAATGCTGCGACCCTTTAATACTCGATTATGGGTGGACCTGCCTGGAGACAGATAGAGGAGTGGTGTCTTGGTTCCTAAGACTATCGGAAATATGTGTTTTCCAATGGTCTTAGGCGATCCCTGTGACCCCTGTGAAAGGGTCCTTCAACCCCCAAAGGGGTTGCGACTCACAGGTTGAGAACCGCTGTCCTAGAGAGAACATTTCCACATAGGAAATCACAAATACTTTAAATATATATACACATATACATATATATTTATTTATTTTTTCCTTAGAATATATAATATATTCATTAGATTACTTTCAAAGTCTTAGGGATACCAAGAAAGGCAAGCAACAGTCCCTGCTGTCTAGGAGCTCACGGTCTTAATGAGGGGAGATTATATACAAACAGTTATGCACAAACAAGATATATATATATATACACACACACATATATGATAAATTGGGGTATAGTTTTAGAGGGAAGGCACTGAGATTAAGGAAGACTGGGAAGGATGAAGTAAAGGAGAGAGAGTTTTCTTTGCATTTTAAAACCTAGACCTAAGAAAGAATTTTAAAATGCTGTATTTTTGTATTTCAGAGGCAGTTTACTCCTGCTTGAATTCCTATACCAGTGAAAAAACAAGTCAGGGACAAGCTAGATGGTGCAGTAGATGGGAGTGCTGGACCTGGAACCAGGGAGATCTGAGGGAAGAGCAGGAAGGTGAAAGGAAATTGGGTCAGCCTGACACAAATTTTGTGACTCTGGACAAGTCACTTAACCTCTGTTTGCCTCAGTTTCCTCATATGTAAAATGGAGTTAAAGTAGCACTTATTTCTCTGGGTTCGTCCAAGGATCAAATGAGATAGTAAAGTGCTTAGCACAGTGCCTTGCATATAGCAGGTGATATGTTAAAGTTCTTGTAACTGTTACTATTATTTCCAGTCCCTATCCCTCTGAGTAGTAACTTTGCATGAGTATTTTTTCCTAGTTCAGTTTCAGTAACAGTAAGTATATTTAAGGCATGGTGGTAGTGTTATAATAACATACATTTCTATATTCTTTGAGGTTTACAAGTAGTAGATAATCATATTCAGCTAGGTGTTAATAGTTGATGGAATACTGGATTTGGAAACAGGAAAACTTGTTCCAATCTTGCCTCTGGTATTTGCTTGCTGTATAGCTTTGGGAAAGTCGCTTAACTTTTTTTTTTGCTTCCGTTGCTTTATGTGTAAAATGGAGAAAATAACAGTACTTACCTCTCAGAGTTGTGTAGATAAAATGATACTATATGTAAATTGACATATAAATGTTAACTATCATTTATTTTGTAAGTCAAGACAGTGAAGCTCAGATATAGTTACTTGCTTAAGGTTGCACAGCTTTCAAGAACTCCAGGCCCTCCTGATTGCAAGACTAATGCTCTTCCTACTACATTCTGCAGTTTCCTTTTAAATATTGTTGGTTCAGTTCTAGGATTTTTTTTTAACTGAAAGACAACTATTTCCTGCAACAATAATTGATGTCCTAGTAGGGGATTCTGCATTATAAGAAGTTTAAGTAAATTCTTTTAAAAAATATTTCAATTTATATATTTTTAGTTTTCAACATTCATTTCCATAAGATTTTGAGTTACAAATTTTTCTCCTTGTCTTTCCCTTACCTCCCACTTCAAGATAGTGAGTTTCCTGAATACTCTTTCCCCCAATCTGTTCTCTTTTATATCTTCCCCCAGTCCCCCTAACTTTCTAATAGGGCAAGATGAATTTCTATACCTCTGTGCCTTGTATATCTTATTTCCCAGTTGCATGTAAAAAACATTGTTTTTAAATTTAAATTTTTTATTTTTTTTTTAACATTTGTTTATAAAACTTTGAATTTTAGATTCTTTCCATTCTTTCCTTGTCACCCACCCTTACTGGGAAGATAAGCAATTCAAGTATAGGTTGTACGTGTGTAGTTACGCAAAACATTTCCATAGTGGATATATTGTGAAAGACTGACAATATTTCCCTCCATCTTGTCCCGCCCCCCACTTATTCTATTTTCTACTTTGACCCTGTCCCTTTTCAAAAGTGTTTGCTTCTAAGTAACCTCTCCCCCAGTCTGCCCTCCCTTCTATCCCCAGTCTTATTCCCTTCTTAAGCCAAATTCAGTGAGAGAAAGGTTGACCCATTTCCTTTCACCTTCCTGCTCTTCCCCTCCATTGTAACAGTTCTCTCTTGCCTCTTTATGTGGGATAATTTACCCTATTCTTCTACCCCCTTCTCCTTCTCCCAATATTTTCCTCTCTCACTTCTTAAATCTCACCTTTAGATATCATCCCTTCATATTCAACTCATCCTGTGCCCTCTGTGTGTTTACCTTATACACACATATACACACACTCACATATATATTTATACACACATACACCCTTCTATACATAACATATATATGTATGTATACATATATCTATATATTCCCTTCAACTGTCCTCATACCGAGAAAAGTCTCATGAGTTACAATTATCATTTTTCCATGTAGGAATGTAAATAGTTCAACTTTAATAAGTTCCTCATGATTTCCCTGTTTACCTTCTCATGCTTCTCTTACTTCTTGTATTTGAGAGTCACTTTTTCTGTTCAGCTCTGTTTTTTTCATCAAGAATGCTTGAAAATCCTTGATTTCATTGAATGACCATATTTTCCCCTAAAGCTTTATCCTCAGTTTTGCCGGGTAGGTGATTCTTGGTTTTAGTCCTAGCTCCTTTGACCTCCGGAATATCATATTCCAAGCCCTTCAATTCCTTAATGTAGAAGCTACTAGATCTTGTGTTATCCTGATTGTGTTTCCACAATACTCAAATTATTTCTTCTTGACTGCTTGCAGTATTTTTTCCTTGACCTGGGAACTCTGGAGTTTGGCTATAATATTCCTAGGAATTTTCTTTTTGGGATCTTTTTCTTTTCTTTTTGCTTTTTGGAGGGCAGTTGGGGTTAAGTGACTTGCCCAAGGTCACATGGCTAGTTTTTTTTGTGTCGTGTCTGAGGCTGGATTTGAACTCAGGTCCTACTGATTCCAGGGCTGGTGCTCTATTCACTGCTCCACATAGCCGCCCTTTGGAGCTTTTTCAAGAGGTGTTTGGTGAATTCTTTAAATTTCTATTTTGTCCTCTGGTTCTAGAATATCAGGGCAATTTTCCTTGATAATTTTTTGAAAGGTGATGTCTAGGTTCCTTTTTCGGTCATGGCTTTCAGGTAGTCCAGTAATTTTTAAGTTATCTCTCCTGGATCTGTTTTCCAGGTCAGTGGTTTTTCCAATGAGATATATTTCATATTGCCTTTAATTTTTTCATTTGTTTGGATCTGTTTTATAGCATCTTGATTTCTCATACAGTCATTAGCTTCCATTTGCTCCAGTCTAATTTTGAAGGAATTATTTTTTTTTATAAATTTATTTTATTAAAATTTTTTTGAGTTACATATTTTCTCCCCATCTTTCCCCCGCCCACCACCCCAAAACAGCCATCCCAGTGTTCCCCCCCCTCCCCCAGTCTATTCTCTCCTATGTCACTTTTTGGTAGGGCAGGATGGATCTCCCAACTGCAGTGCCTGTGTATCTCAAGTTCCAGTTGGATGTAGTCAATAATAATAATAATAATTGCATATATATATATATATATACAAAGATAGATAGATACACATTCATAACATTTGATTATGGAACTCCAGATTCCAGATTCTTTCTCCTCCTCCCTCACCACCCATCCCCACTGGAAGGACAAGCAATCAAATACAGGCTGAACATGTGAAATT
>JAQQSU010012407.1:0-11927 GCA_028627135.1 Pseudochirops cupreus
AGGAAGGAGGGACATATAATCAGTCTCTCACAATATGCGCACTCTGGAGATGTTCTGTGTAATTACACATGTACAGCCTGTATTTGATTGCTTGTCCTTCCAGTGAGGGTGGGTGATGAGGGAGGAAGAGAAAGAATCTAAAATTTAAAGTTCTATAATCAAATGTTAAAAATATATATGTATGTACGTACATACAACTATTATTGTAATTAACTACATCTAACTAGGACTTAAGATACACAGGCACTGTGGTAGGGAGATTCATCCTGCCCTCCCAGAAAGTCAGAGGGGTAGTGGGGGTGGACATAGGAGAGAATAGATTGGGGGAAGGGTTATACAATGGGATGCCTGTTTTGGGGTGGTGGGTAGGGGAAAGATGGGGAGAAAATTTGTAACTCAAAATCTCATGGAAATGAATGATGTAAACTAAAAAATATATAAAAGTTAAAACAAAAAAAAGAGTCAGAGCTAAGATTTGAACCCAGGCTCCATTGCACTAGCCCAATGTCAAGGGAAAAAAAAATTTAGTAATTTCTCAATTCAATCACAAAGTACTAAAGTCCAAGTACTCCACTCCTGGGAAATACATTCATTAGTCATTCACAATGTCTTCTCTCTATTCAACTGGAGATTAGTTTCCATTCATAAACAAAGAACATTCATTTGGTCAGTCACAAAGTACAAAAGTCAAAAGTTTTCCACCCCTGGATCACAACTGAATTACAATACCATCCATTACCACCAAACAACCTCTCAAGAGGCCATTCACCCCTAGGTCACAAGTAGGTAACAATATCATCACAGCATTCAATACCCAAGGAGACGTCTTTTTTTCATCTTGACCTGAGGCAAGTTCTCAGCAGTTTCTGTTCCTGGGAAGACATAGGTTAACAAATACATAATAATAAATATACACATTGCTGGTGGCCTCATCTATTCACTCTGCCTGTGAAATCTACCTAGATCCAACAAGAAGGTCTGAAGAATCAACACAAATCATCAGTACAGTCCCAGGACCCCTGAAAACATCAGCAAGATGCTCCTCTAGGATTTCTGTAAACATACAACAAGAAAATCCTCTTTCAGTGCTTCTGAACCACCAGCAAGGTCCCAGGACTCCTGCAACAATAGCAATGGCCTCCATCAGCAGAAAAATCTGACAAAGTAACATCAAAACAAACAGAACAAATACAGGCACCACATTCATGCTTCTTCTCTGTTTAATCCTCACTTCTTATTTCTCTCTCTCCAGCAGTAGCAGCAGCCCTCAAATGCTGGCTCCCAGAAGGTCTTCTGGCCTCTCTCTAAATCCATGGCACCAGCTTCTCCCAGTTCAGCCCCCTCTCTTCATGTCAACAAATCCATCCATCCCACAAGCAGGATTCACAAGCTCTGGGTTTTAACACTTAACACCAAAACTAAGCCAATAAAAGGGGATCTTTAAGTTCCATTACCATTACATGGATGAAGTAGATAACCTTGGCATCTTCAGTATCTGACCAAGCTCTAAGTGTGCCACAGCACCTGCTTCTGCTACCTTATGGCCACTGAAATAAAATGCTCACATTCACATATTCCACTGGCAAATACTTCACATGCTTGGGGTAAATAACACCCTAACTGACTGAGGGGTTTGAAGCCTCAACCTAGTTTAGCCCATTTGTCAAGTCAGTTTTACGGGGATGTGATTATCATGCATGCAACAGCTCCTTGTGAGAGCTGCATGGCATAGGACACCCAAGGTAGATGAGCAGCCCTGGAAAGGGCTCAACAGCCCTCACATCAGAGGTATTCCTCCTCCCTAAACACTCTATACACCCCTAGATCCTTAATGGAAGACTTATGGAAAGCTATGGACAAGATTCAAAAGAGGCTGAGAAGGTATGGAAGGGGAAGAACTCATAAAAATAAAATAATGGATCAGTCAAAACACTCAGAAGGAAAGGAAATTTTTTAAAAATCATCTTATTTAGTGGTGAGAAAAAAATGGAAAAATGACTTTATTTTTATTTGTTGGTGTTAAGACATGAATTATCGCTAGTTCTGCTTTGTTTTGCTTGGTTTTATCCTGTAACAGCCAGAATCCTAAAGTGGATTACATTAATTAATTACTTTAAGCGCTGTCATAACTAAATATAATTTAATTTTATATTAATTTATAAGCATGAGTAGATAGGACATAGTTTAAAGTTGCTGAAAAAAATTCACCATACAGGTTATATCTTTGCAGAATTTCTTCATTGTCTACCATGAGATTTCATTTGAAAGGGAGATACTGTGAGCATTTCAGGTTGTCTGTTTCTACAAGGCAAAATACCCTAGATAAAAGTGAAAGATTCAATCAATCAACCAGATGTTTGATCTATTCCACATGAAACATCCAGGCATTTAGAAACATCTGTAGGAGTGACTGGATTTTTTATTACTTGGTATTTGACATCAGTTTGACCTAGCTATGGATAGTGGTAATGTTTACCAAAACACTGATGCAGAAAAAAAGGGAAAAAAAGACATGCTTCAGATATAAAAGGGTGAATATAAATGGGAGGACGATGAATTAAATATTCAGGCTCCTTTTATAATGAAGGGAGTAGAGTAAGCTATTGCCTCTTCACCACGATGAATATTTATTCCGAACTGTCAGTAGTACTTATTATACGGTATGTCATGTTCATTAAAGATGTTATACAGCAGTCTGTCAAATAAAGAATGGAAAGCTCTACTAGAGACAGATATACTATACACGATAGAGGTCATCATCAATTCACAAACAAAACTCTCTACTGACAATAATAGTTGTGTATACATGTATGGTCTGTGTGTGTGTGTGTGTGTGTGTGTGTGTGTGTGTTTCTTCAGTATGCACCTAGATGGCAACAGAGATGAAGTGGAACATGGAAGGCAAACCAAAGCTTTCTCTTGGCACAAATTACAGGACTGGGTTAGGATGTATACAACCCTACAACCCTGACATCTGATGTTGTATGTGTACAATGAAAGGAAACTTGTTTTCTTTCTTTCCTTCTTTCCTTCCTTCCTTCCGTCCTTTCATTACAAAAGAGAGAATAGATTGAATGAGAATTTAAGGCAAGAAAATAAATGGAATTATACACAGCACCCTCGCCTGCTCAAAGATAATAAATATTCACTATAATACCACACTGGATGACATCACCTCAGAAAAATGTGAAGGGAGAAAAAGCCTGCCTTCTTGGGACATCAGCAGTGGGCTGCTTAGGCTTTTTCTATGTAGGGTCTACTAACCAGGAAAGCACACATAACAGAAAAACGCATATTTGGCAAATGAAAAGAAAATGGGAATTTTCAAAACATTTATTTTAACCTGGAATTTTATGTATGTTCTTTAAAAGTTGTTTAACTAAAAGTTATAATATATATGTATATATATGTAAACACACACATATACATATGTATATATATATGTAAATATATATATATATTTCCTCCAGTTTCCATTTATTCTTTAACTTAACAAAAATTTGAAAGTCAAAATTTGTGAAAGATTAAAAAACCTATCTGACAAGATCAATTCTATTTGACAAGGCTCATTTCTTTGAAGTCTGTAGAATGGTTCTTCTTGGGAGGCTGTTTCTAATCTCTAAAGAGTCAGACACAGAGAAGTTTCAGGAAATCAAAGAGACAAAATATTTGGTGGTAAAATTATCAGAAGCACTGATCTAGTCTCAGAGTCAGGAAGTCCTGGGTTCAAATCCTGCTTCTGCTCATACTGGTTATGTGATCCTGGTTAAGTCACTTCCTGTGCTCAGCACCCACAGGTAATTCTCTAAGACCAGAAGTTGTAGAGAAGTCTCTGATCTGCCTGAGTGAAAGAAGTTCCTCACCAGGAACCACTCAAGTTAGTGAAATCACAGGTTCAGTCAAAAAGGAAAATGACTTAGTAATCACTCTCCTCCTCCCTTCTTCCCCCCATACAGAGTGTGAACACTATTACTACTCTGCTGTGTATCCTTTTCTATCATTTTATTAACAGTCAACATTTATTAATTTGATTTTGTTATAACAAGTTCTGGGCTAGCTCTGGCTTCTCCCATATTTACCTCCTCTACTAACCCTTTTCTTTCTGATTCTGAATGCATAAAGAGTTAAAAATTAGAAGAGAGTTTCTTTGCTAGGATTAGCGAAAAAGGCCTTCAACACACATTAGAAACAAACAAATAATAATTATTGATCAATTTAGTACAAGAATCATAAAATTTCAAGAGTTAGGAGGGGCCCCAAAAGACATCCAGTCCAAATAGAAACTCAGCAGGACTCTTCCTAAAATATACCTGACTGGTCTCATCTAACTTCCACTAGGAAACCTTCGTCAATTAGGAATTTATTATTCCTAAAAAGAAAGCTTTAACTTGCTCAAGGTAAATCTTAGTAGAATGGAATACATACTTAATTCAGAGTCAAATGATTTGCATATGTCATAATTTTTCTATTTACTACATTTTACTACTTTTCACCTTAGGTAATTCGTTTAACCTCATTGACACTCAGTTTTCTTTTCAATCAATAAGCATTTACTAAGTACTCATTATGTATGTTAGATGTGGGATACAAAGACAAAAAGAAAACAAATTAAAAGTAGTAATCTAACTTCAAGGAGTTTCCATAAGGTAAAACAAAGTGTACATATGTAAGTATACACAAAAAGCATACAAAATAAATACAAGATAATTTGGGTGGGTCAGGAAATTAAAGTGTGGGCATATTGGATAGAAAGCTGACAGCAGAACCAGAAAGATGACACCTCTACCTCTATCAGATACAGGCTGAATGAAAGAAGAAGTCAACCTCTCAGTGGTCCCAGGAAACAAACACTGTAAGATCCAGATCTGAATTGATTTTCAAAAAGAAATATTACAGATCTAGTCCTTCTGCTTCAGAGAAAAACAATGGGAGCAGGAGTTATGATTGGGAAAAGCTTCATCTAAAATGTGGAATCTCAGTAGAGATTTCAAGAAAACAAGGGATTCTAAGAGTTCAAAGTGAAGATGGAATGCATTCTAGGCATCATGAACAATTTGTGTAAAGAAATGGAGATAGAGGAAGGAGTGTCACATGAGGAACAATAAGAAAATCAGTTTTGTTCCACTATGGAGTACATAAAAAAACATGTAAAGGTAGGCTGGAACTATGTAGTGAAGGTTTTTAAATTACAAATAGAGGAGTTTGCTTTTGTGGCCAAAGGTTATATATAGTAGCTACTGGAATTCATTAAGCAGGGGAGTAGCATACTTCAACTTGAGTTGTAAGAATATTCTTCATTTGAAAAATTATTTTTTTCCCAGAATTTATTTAGTTTTCAACATTCATTTCCACAAGATTTTGAGTTCCAAATTTCCTCCACATTTCTCTCTTATCTCCCACCCTAAGGTGGTATACATACTGATTACCCCTTCCCCTAGTCTGCCCTCCCTTCTATCTCCTCATCCTCTCTCTGACCCCTTTCCCCTCTACTTTCTTGTAGGGCAAGATGGGTTTATTTACCGCATTGCCTGTATATCTCATTTCTGGGATGCATGTAAAAACAAGTTTTTTTTTTTAACATTTGTTTTTAAAACTTTGAGTTCCAGATTCTCTCCCTTCATTGTTCCTCATCCACATCCACTGAGAAGATAAGCAATTCAACATAGGTGAAAAATATGCATTTATGCAAAACACTTCTGTAGTAGTCATACTGTGAAAGATTAACTATATTTCACTCCGTCCTATGCTGCTCCGCATTTATTCTATTTTCTCCTTTGACCCTGTGACTTTTCAAAAATGTTTGTTTCTGACTACCTCCTCCCCCAATCTGCCCTCCCTTCTGTCATCCTTCTTAACCCCTTCCCCCTTATTTTTCTGTAGGGTAAGATATCCAATTGAGTGTGTATGTCATTCTCTCCTTAGGCTAAATCCAATGAGAGTAAGGTTGACCAACTCCCTTTTACCTCCCTGCTCTTCCCCTTCATTGTAACACCTTTCTCTTACCTCTTTTATGTGAGATAATTTACCCTATTCTATATCTCCTTCTCCTTCTCCCAATATATTCTTCTCTCATCCCTTAATTTTACTTTTTATATATCATCCCTTCACATTCAACTCACTTTGTGCCCTATGTCTACACACACACACAAACACACACACACACACACACACACACACATTCCCTTCAACTAATCTAATACTGAGAAAAATCTTGAGTTACAAATATCGTATTTCCATGCAGGAATGAAAATAGTTCAACTTTAATAAGTCTGTTATGATTTCTCTTTCCTGTTTACCTTTTCATGCTTTGCTTGATTCTTATATTTGAAAGTCAAATTTTCTGTTCAGCTCAGGTCTTTTCATCAAGCATGCTTGACAGTCCTCTATTTCAGTGAATGTCCATTTTCTCCCCCTGATGTATGGTTTTGCTGTTAGGTGATTCTTGCTTTTAATCCTTGCTCCTTTGACCTCGGGAATATCATTTGAAACTTGTCAATATTATCTTAATGTAGAAGCTGCTAGATCTTGTGTTACCCTGATTGTGTTTCTACAATACTTGAACTGTTTCTTCCTGATTGCTTGTACTATGTTCTCCTTGACCTAGGAACTCTGGAATTTGACTACAATATTCCTAAGAGTTTTATTTTTTGGATCTTTTTCCAGAGGTGGTCAGTGGATTATTTTAATTTCTATTTTATCCTCTGGTTCTACAATATCAGGGCAGTTTTCCTTGATAACTTCTTGAAAAACTATGTCTAGGCTTCTTTTTGGATGACTTTCAAGTAGTCCAATAATTTTTAAATTATCTCTTCTGGATCTGTTGTCCAGGTCAATGGTTTTTCCAGTGAGATATTTCACATTGTCTGCTGTTCTTTCATTCTTTTGGATCTATTCTACAATATCTTGATTTCTCATAAAAACATTAGCTTCCATTTGCTCCATTCTAATTTTAAAGGAATTATTTTCTTCAATGACCTTTTCCATTTGGCCAATTCTGCTTTTTAAGGCATTCTTGTCATTGGCTTTTTGGACCTCTTTTCTCATTTGAATTAATCTTTTTTTTCTAGAATTCATTTATTTTTGGTTTTCAACATTCATTTCCACAAGATTTTGAATTCCAAATTTTTCCCCATCTCTTCCCTACCCCCCCACCACAAGATGGCAAGCATACTGATGACTCCGTCCCCCAGTCTGCCCTCCCATATAATCCCTTTTCCCCCTAATTTCTCCCCCTACTCCGTTCCCTCTTACTTTCTTGTAGGGCAAAATTGATATCCCACTGCCTGTATTATCTTATTTCCAGGTTGCATGTAATAACAATTTTTAACATTTGTTTTTAAAACTATGAGTTCTAGATTCTCTCCCTTCTTCCCTCCGCACCCACCCCTACTGAGAAGACATGAAATTCAATATAGATGATACATGTGTAGTTATGAAAAACATTTCCATAGTAGTCATGTTGTGAAAGACTAACTAAATTTCCCTCCCTCCTATCCCAACTCCATTTATTCTATTTTCTCCTTTGATTCTTTCCTTTTTCAAAAGTATTTGCTTCTGACTACCCCTTCCCCCAATCTCCCTCCCTTCTATCATCTCTCCTTCTTATCCCCTTCCCAGCTACTTTCCTGTAGGGTATCCAATTGAGTGTGTATGTTATTCCCTCTTTAAGCCAAATCCAATGAGAATAAGTTGACTGACTCCCTTTTACCTCTCTGCTCTTCCCCTCTATTGTAATGCTTTCTCTTGCCTCCTTTATGTGAGATAATTTACCCTATTCTATTTAATTATCTAATTTATTATCTAATAAATTATCTAATTTACCCTATTCTACCCCTTCTCCTTCTCCCAATATATTCCTCTCTCATCAGTTAATTTTATTTTTGAGATATCAATCCTTCATATTCATGAGTTAGTCTATTTTTAAGGTATTATTTTCTTTAGTATTTTTTTGTTTCTCCTTTAGCAAGATGTTGACATGTTTTCATGATTTTCTTGCATCACTCTCATTTCTTTTTCCTCTATTTCTCTTACCTGATTTTCAAACTCCTTCTTGAACTCCTCCATGGCCTGTGACCAATTCATATTTTTCTTGGAGGCTTTTTTGCTGCAGGAGTTTTGACTCTGATGTATTCTTCTGGTTCCATGTTTTGATCTTCTTTGTCACCAAATAAAGATTATATAGTCTAATTTTTTTTCCTCTGCTTGCTCATTTTCTCAGCCCATTGCTTAATTTTTGAGCTCTTTGCCCAGGTAGGACTCTGCTTCCAGAATGGAGTGTGCTCTGTCCCAAATTTCTGTGGTTTTGCACAGCTGTTGTCAGAGCTACTTCTAAGCACCTGCCTCAGAACTGTGAAGACTCCTCCCTCTCCATAGCTGCCACAAGCTCTGCCATGCCGGTGCTCCTCCTCACCTCAGGACCACCACCCAAGACTGTGATCCAAGCCAGGCAAAGGAAGAGAATCCTACCTCAGTGCCAGCAAAGAGATCCCTGCAATTGCCCTCTGATCACGTAAAATTATTTCTGAAGTTGATTATCTTCAAGATTTCTTTAAGTTCTAAGTCCTGTATCTCCGGAGGCAGCTAGTATCTTAGTGGATAGAGAAATGGGCCGGGAGTCAGGAACATATGAGTTCAAATCCAGCTTGAGAATGCTAATAGTCATGTGACCCTGGGAAAGTCACAATTCAACAGACATTTATTAAGTGGCTACTATGTCCCAGGCATTGTACTAAGAGGTGGGAAGCACAAAATGAGGCAAAGAGCATTCCCTTACCTAAAGAAGCTTACAATGTAATGCAGGAGACTATTCGTGTAAACAAATATATTCAAAGCATGCTATCTACAGAATAAACAGAAAATAATTATGACAGGGAAAGCAGGAGAATTAAAAGATGTTAGGGAAGGCTTCCTCTAGATGGTAGGATTTTAGTTGGGACTTAAAGGAAGCCAGGGAGGTCAATAGTTGTGGTGGAGGAGGGAGAATATGGGGAATAGCCAGAGAAAATGCCTGTAGTTGAGAGATGGAGTGTCTTGTTTGTAGAATAGCTAGAAACACTCATTTTCCTCAACTATAAAATAGGTACTTTAAAGGATTTTTGTGAGGATCAAATAAGATAATATTTTAAAAACATTTAACACAGTGCTTGGCACAAAGTTGGTGTTATGCAAACATTTCTTCCCTCCCTTCCTTTCCTTTTCCATCTCTTCCTTTCCCTTCTTTTTCCTTTCCTTCTCTCTCTTTCCCTCATCTTCTCTCCCATCCTTTCCTCTGGAGCACTATTAGCAGATACTTCTGTACAATCAGAATACACCAGTAATTGGTAACATTATGTAGCTTTGTAAATCTCTAAATTATCTTTTGAATCAAAGCTCAAGTTATATGCAATAAGATGCTAAAACTCATGTTATTACATTCTATTTCTATAAAAACTGGCAATCCATGAATAGAAAACATAGTTTGTCTTCTTTCTTTTCTTGGAGAGAAAAAAGTGGAGCTGTGACTAGGCCTGTGATTTCACAAGTAGTGTGAACTCCTATGAAGCAAACTTCTTTTACCATTAAAGGTAACTATTCAATATAATGCTGTCAATTAGAGTCTAACTATATTATACATGCTATAGGGATAGCAACCAGATCTGTGATTCTATTGATTCAGGGTACTACTGCAAAAGGAAGCTCCCTCTACACTGCAGATTGGTACTTTCTCCACAAATTTATGGTTTTAAAGAACTGTCTAGAGCACCAACAAGTTAATTGATTGGCCATGGATTACCAAAACTGTATGTGTCAGAGATAGAACATGAACTCTTGTTTTCCTGGCTCTGTGGCTACATCTCTACTGATTAAACCATGCTGCCAGTAGCATATGTGATATATCTCTATTAAGAAAGACTATCTGACTAACCTGATACATCATTTCCTGATAATGCCAGATAACAGATGGCTTACTGTGGCTGGTTATCTGAATTAAAAAGAGGATATAGCTACATTACCTATATGGAATGTCCATGTCTATATGAATCTGCCTGATTTGATTAAAGGCTCAGGTAGAAATTAATGGATTGTCAGGAAAATATTTTCTATTTAGAGTTCAAGGATACCCTTCTAGACTCAAACTTCATGGTGGATACAGATATTTGCTTTCTGGTCTCCTTTCTCAATTTTCTCACCTATGTTAGTACTATTATCCTATTTACCTTTATTCCTCTAAGACATGTTCTTTGAGATATCCATGATTAAAGAATGATGGGGATCCTGAACCTCCTCTCTGTCACTACTTCCTTCCTATGACATTAAAGATTTTTGGTCGAACCATTTGATGCTGGGTCTAAATCCACCTGAAGTGGAACTTCAACTCTTTATATATAGAGATACTTAAATAACAGGAAAATGGAATTGACTGGTTTCTCTGTAGGCTTTAAACGCCTTGAGTCATTATCACTGTGTAATAGAAAGAAGAAGGGCTTTGGAATTAGAGGACCTGGGTTCAAATCCCACCTGCTGTTTTATACCATCTTTGACAACCTTCTAGGGTTTCATTTTCCTGAACAATAAAATAAGCAGGCTGAATGTCAATGGTTTCTAAAGTTCCTTCCAGCTCTAAATGTATAATTCTATTATCTTAGGATAATGATGAGGTTATCTACATTCAGTCTTCCTTTCTTACCCAAAGTTCTTAATCAAGCCCTACTCCACCCTAAGCTCTATAAATTTGGTTAAACTGATTCATTTTTCCCAGGCTCTTGGGATTTTTACATCTCAGAAAACCTGAAGTTCATCCCTCTTGAAATTTGGCATTTGATGTGACTGATGAGTTCCAAGTCGGCCTTGATCCTGGTTCTCTACCCATATTGTAGTTAGGTCCTAACTGCTTGGTATTCTGCCAGTTAATAATGAAAATAGTTCCTATTATTTTTTTAGTAGTTTCCTGTTTATTTATTTTGTCTCTCCAACTGAATGCAAGTTTCTTGATGGCAGGGAGAATCTCTAAGAATAGTCAAAATTATATAGGGAGTACTCAGCATGCTGACTGATTGAAAGAGAACTTCTGAATCCTACCTCCATACAGAAGATGACCAACAGTTAAAATATTATGAGAAAGTTAACTTCAGGCTCTGCTTTCTATATTCATTCCCAATGGGAAGATTATTAAGTTTTCTTAATCTACTAGAAGAAACAAATATGGAAAATGCCCTAAGAAGATATTTCGTAGCCAGGGCCAGACTTGAACAAAATTTGAAAGTTAGAAAAAATTCCTTTTGGAGTCCCAGCCTGGAATTCTGTGCCTTCTTCTTTACCTCATTGAAAAGTACCTCCTTCGTCTCCAAACATTCCACCCCACCCCATTGTAATAGTAACCAGTTAAGATACTTAGCACTTAGTACCTTGGGGCTAAGTGTGGAAGGTGTAAACTGTGTCTCACTGTTGAGAAGGCATGAACTCCCCTGCTGATGTAGAAGAAGGGGATTGGCTGAGCCCCTGTTGATGTAGAAGAAGAAGAAGGGGATTGGCTGAAGTGTGTATATAAGCAAGAATTCCAGTGGGGGTTGGAGCCAAGATGGCGGTGTAGCAGCAGCAACATATCGCAACTCTCACATAGCCACCCCAAAATACCCATAAAACAGGACTCTAAACCAATCCTAGAACTCCAAAATGCACACAAAGATACTTCCCACTAAAGTCAGCTCAGCTACGAGGAACCATATTAGCACTGCAAACCCCAAACCAGCCTGCCCTGAAGCCGCGGCTGTGCTCCGGGGGCGACTGGATGGGAGGAGCTGAGGAGCCTCTCAGGTGAGCGGATTAGCAGCAGCTGCGAGTGGGATTTGTGAAAGGGGGAGATAAGCAGTCCAGCTAAAGGCCTCCAGAGCAGAAAAGCGAAAGGCAGAGGTTTTGCACCTGCCTCTGCTTTGTAGCTTCCCGCCCGC